>OY728138.1:359936857-360199357 GCA_963277665.1 Viscum album
TTTTATTTGATCTTTTTAGGTTTAATATTGTGTGTCTATTTTAAAAATGACTCAAAGTCTGTGTTTTCAATCTACAAATAATATTTTAGTTAAAAATGTGCATCACTCTCTAAAAACTTATCAAACGACCTTATATTATCTTGATAATTTAGGAAAATGACCCATAATTCATTAGTGACCTACAAGAATCATCCACACATCAATGAAAAACATTGTGAACCCATTATAACTCAAAGTTCATGTTTTAAATTTAAAAGTTACTTTTTAGTTCAAAATGTGCGTCACTCACTAAAAACCAAGAAAATACACTCATATTATATTGATACTTAAATAAAATGATACATAAGTCATTTGTGATGTATATGTACCATCCAAATTCTAATCTAACACATGGTGCGGCTGGTGTGATTGAAACTACGTGTTTTTATATAAAAGTTACATTTTGGTTCAAAACATGAATCAGTCACAAAATATCGATAAAACACACTCATATTGTCTTGATACTTTAGGAAAATTAACCATAAGTCAATTGTGGCATGTAGAAATCAACCACATATCAATCTGACATACACTGTGACCAATATGATTGAAAGTTCATGTTTTTAGTTTAAAAGTTACATTTTAGTTCAAAATGCATGTTACTCACTAAAAACTAAGAAAACACACTTGAATTGTCTTAATAATTTAAGAAAACAATCCATAAATATTTTTGACGTATAGTAATCAACCACATGTCAATTCAATGCATGATGTGCCTAATATGACTAAAAATTTATGTTTTCATTTTAAAAGTGACATTTTAGTTCAAAATGTGTGTCTCTCACTGAAAAAAAAACACTTGGATGGCTTTGATTTAATGTCCTGAAAATTCCTTCTATGATTAATAAAATAAATCTTTTTCACAATGGAAGTACATAGAAATACTATTACAAAAAATATTACATGTCAAGAAATGATACCAATCAATATATCTAAGACTATTATAGAGATATAAAAACCAAATAATATCAACCACATAATGGTATACTCCATAAATTTTAACTCTACCAAGAAGATTAAACCTCTCATGAAAATTGTTAAAAGAAAAAGAAACATTAGTAATATAATTATCCTTATTAAATTAATTTCAAAAACCTTTTGTAATGAAGTATTAAATGTTGATAAATTATGGATTATATACAAGATATAAAAGGAAAAGTGGTTGTTGGGATCTGAACATCACCTGACTGTTGGTCAATATGGTCATTGGTCAATATGATCATTGGGAAATATTCCATTGGTAACAATGTTACCATCAGGATTAGTTTTTATAAATGGTAATTCGAAAATATAATTCATACAGAAAGGAGAAATGATGGCCTCAACCAAAAGATTCATGCCTTTTGAAGCCCATTTTTTAAAACTTGGGAAGGAGGTAGTGTCACTGGGGTTCACCCTTGACCAAGCCCAAGTGGAGCTTCAACAAATGAGACTTGAATGAAATCTCGTATAGGATAAGTTCAAGTGAGTGAAGACCACCACTAGGTCAATAATATTTGATCTACCCCAAGAAACTACCATTATCGCACACATTACCCTTAGGGTGTATTGTAACATCCCGGGAAAATAAATAATATGACATTTTCATATTTGTTAATATTTTTTGAATTAAGTATTAATTTTATTTTAAACGGGGTGAAATGTTCAATGGCGTACCTGACACGCAATAATGGGTTTCTCCGAAGTCTTATTTTGCACAAAATAATGAGTCATATTTAAAAAATATATAATATTATTATTTTAAATGGTAGTTAACATCTAGTCGTTTTATTGTAGTTTAAGATCCCGTATTTTGAACCGGGTTAAAATTATAAATGTTTCTGAATTTTTTTTCGGTTTATCAACGGGTCGTTCATTTTAAACCGAGCTTCGGAATTTTATTCCGAGTGTTGGAACACCTAAATATGTCATTTTATTTCGAACTTTGATTGAAGTTTTGAGGCACATGGGAAGTTTCACAGGCGGCGCACGGTTTTTCTAACCGTGCGGCTAAACCGTGCGTAGTTAATGTTTTGAGGTAGTGGCTAATGCACGGTTAGCACACAATTTGTCTAACTGTGTGGCCTAACTGTGCGAGGAGTGTTTGTCGAGGCAGTAACTAACACATGGTTAGCACACGGTTTGTCTAACCGTGCGAGCAAACCGTGCGGGCACTTAAATGAGATCCTTAAATTGTGGATCTCACTCATTTTTGCCTCTAGGTGGCTCGTATTTCCTCCTAAGTGGCCATAACTCGGGATTACTCTCCCTTGAAGGTTGGAAAACCTCTGCCAAGTGTTTTGGAGGTGATCTGAAGGCTTCTCTTGGTAAATCAAAGATGAATTCTTGAGGTAGGTAGATGTTCTTCTTTGTTCTTGTTCAGTTTCTTAGATTTACTTAGATCTACATCTCCTCTTCTCACGGTTTCTTAGATCTATGCTTATTATGGGTAAATATAAGTGTGTTTATGAAAAATATGATAAGTTTTGGTCTTGTTCTTGCTAGGAGAAGTGATCTAAAGCGGGTTCTTAAAGAATAAACATGTTTCGCTTGAGGGTTCTTCGTTCGTTGTGGTTTCCATCAAAATACCGAGGTAGGGTCCCAAATCTTTAGCACTTTATATGAGAATTATAGCTCCTTTAGATAAATTGATAATGTGAGTTTCCTTTATTATTTTATATCGATGCATGGCACTTTTTATGTTATTAAATAATGCCGCCAACATGAGATAAATGAGGACTTGATCATGTGTTGATTTTAAGCATGGGTTTCTAATTTAGTAAAGTGATATGATTAAATAGTTGAATTATCTAAGTGGGAAGTATGATTAATAGGGTAATTAATGGTAGGATTAATTATCAAGTCATGAGTTGGAATAATATTGTGGCTTTTACAGATTATTGGGAATATTAAATATTAGACATGTTTGGGATATAATTTGGAAACTGGTAATAATTAATGGATGGATTAATTATTACATGTTAAATGGTAAATGGTTAACTAATTGATGGTTGGATAAATAGATAAGGTTTGATTAATTAATTTTTGAATTAATTAATTTTCATGCATTAAATTAAGATTGTGAATTGATTGTTTATTACGATTGTTAGCCAGGAGTACTTTTGATGCGTATTAGTTTTCCATGCCTTTTGTTGTCTTGGATGGAATTTTTTAGAGATATTATATGTTGTGTGAGATGGTTTCTAAATATCTTGGCTTTGATCAGCATGTTTTGTGATGATTATGAGGTGCTTGTAGATTGTTAAAGTCCTGAACGAATCACTGTTTGAGTGGATAGGTTCAGGATTGTTAAGGAATTTGGTTAATTAAGTGTTGACTTATCTAAATAGTGTTTTTTGTTGTTAATTAGTTGTTTAATTAATTAACGGATTGGTTTTGTGGTGTTAGACATGGTATTCTACACCAATGATAAATATATATGTATGATTGATGAATGGGTTGGGAGATAAGGATTGAGGTTCCAAATACTCACAGGGTATTAGAAATGGCATTCTACTCCAATGATAGATGTATATGTATGATTGATAGATGGGTTGTGAGATAGGGATTGATGCTCCAAATACTCACGGGGTGATAGACATGACGTTCTACACCCAGCTTGCAAGCAAATATTCTTTTATGGGATAGGGAATGATGCTCCAAATACCCATGGGTTGTGAGACATGGACTAATGCTCCGAATACTCACAAGGGTGATAGACATGATGTTCTACATCAATTAATTATCATTGGAATGTGGGTCCAATTGTTCGTGCATGAAATGAGTTAATGGTTAATGAAAGATGTTGTGACATGATGATTTGTGAATTGATTATGAGAAAGGGTTTAGAGTTGTTAATGAATTGGGTGAACCAGTGTTAGTGGATGGACACAGGAGAGAATCACTATTTTAGTGGATGGGCTTAGACATTATATATGAAAGATTAAATTGAATAACTTATGACACGTTATCCAAGCCAAAGCACAAGATTGGATTCAGTATTTACTTTGATTACTTAGATGGTCTTTAGAGACATCTGTAGTGAGTGACTTATATGGGGGATGTTGGGCATAGGCTGAATCTCAAGACTTTCATAATAATATTTGATTAATTGATAAATGAAAAATGATTATGTAATGATTGTTGAGTATGCATGACAAATGAATAGTACAAGTTTAGACACCAACTGGGGGCTGAAGCAGGTACTTGAGTATATAGTTACTTTGTACTGCTTTATTTTATGAATGCCTTCAAATGTTTTAAATTATTTATTAAATGTATGAATTTGGGGTAGACACCGGTGGTCCCAGCCTACTGAGATTTATATCTCACACCCTACTTGGGCCGCCATTGCACTGGGTACCTGAGTAGATTCTATTTGGTTGCAGGACTATGATGTTTGAATTTACTTGGGAGATAAGAGTAGAGGACTGAGCGGATGCTCGGGATGCTCGATGAGATCACCCTTGGGGATTTGAGTCATTATTTATTTATTTCTGTATTGGAATGTAAAGCATGTTTTTTTTCACTATTTTTTACTTTTTTATCATTATCATGTCATGCATGCATCTACTGTATAATTTGGCATTGGCCACTTTTATAAAATGAGTATTATTTTCCTTCTATTGTTTTTCATTTATGAGTTACTGCTTCCGCTATTATTGGTTATCTACACTGATATACCGTTGTCCAACTATGATAAGAGGGTATAGTCTCCCCACTAACTATCCTTAGACCCTCGCTGGTAATTGGAAGCCTATGGTTTAAGGGTAGACGCGCTTGAGGTCATGTGGCAACCGGTCCGGCCCCCAGTTTAGTGGTGACTCGGGTCGGGATGTTACAAAGTGGTATCAAAGGTTTAGGTTTCTTTGTTTTCTTTTGTCTTACTGTTTTGCGGTTGGTAGAAAGAAGACTATGAATGTGTTGGCACTTGGGTTAATATTCGTGCTTGGGACTGATCACCTCATGTATGGGAAATGACCAAGTGGCTAGGGATGGGAATTGATGTTTATACTATTAGAGGTTACAGTTGATATGATTTCACCTTGAGTGATTGAAGTATTTTCCATTGTTTATTGATTTTGAGAATTTTGAAAAGAGTAATTTTCTTGGTCTGATATGGCAAGGAAGTTTCATACATGAATCATCTTAGGCACTTAGAGATTCACATGTCATGAATTTAACATGCCATGTATTTGCATTAGTAGGATACCTACTAATTTGGATTTTGTTCCTTGGGTGTATTGCTATGTTTGATCTGCTTTAGTATGCCTCTCTAGATAGCATGTTTTAGTGATAGATTTAACATGCTTGAGTGATTATATTCCATACTACATCAGTTATTAGCATGTTTTGTTTTTGTGACATGCTTTCATGTTATAGCATGTTGTTTTTCTACTGCTTATGCTAACATGTTAGAGAAGTTGGGATATGTGAAAGGGGTGATAAAGGTAAAATA
Source organism: Viscum album (assembly GCA_963277665.1). Classification (NCBI taxonomy): domain Eukaryota; kingdom Viridiplantae; phylum Streptophyta; class Magnoliopsida; order Santalales; family Viscaceae; genus Viscum; species Viscum album. The sequence continues at coordinate 359,942,334 of OY728138.1, forward strand.
TGAAATAAATTTTGATTGTGTTAAATGGGAGCCAAAATCCAGCGATAAGGTGTATGGTCGCCTTATCGATTGGTAGGTGGTCACCCATATAATTTGGACCACTAGGTTGATCATGTTAATTTCTAAATTGAAATTGGTATCGATTAATGAGAGACAATTTTCAATCCATGGAGTGTATGGGTGCTTCATGAATTGGGAAATGATGACTCATATTAAATGTGATGACTTGATTTCATGTGAAATGGTTATAAATGTGAAAGATGTTTAATGTTGATCTAAAATCAAATGGCTAGCTTCCAAAATGCAACTGGACACAAGTAGGTCAGTTGGGGAGTGTTTTTATGGGATGACCCATTTGGGTGTTTAAAATTTTAATACCTATGCCTTTTCTATTGGGTTGCTTTATATAGAACCCAGGTTGGTTAAAATGAGATCCACTTAGGTCCCCTTATCTTCTTAAAATCAATTTATTTTGATAAATTTCTAGAAAATGATGGGATTCCAACTAACATAAATGTTTTAAAAATGGAGTTTTATGAAACTTTCCTTTTTTGCCTTTGGGAATTTTAAAAATGATACTTTGATGTTTCGATTAAATCGTTTGACGATTAAAGATTAAAAATGATTAAATATAAGAGGCTTGGAAATGAAACCTATTATGGTGTCCAATGTTAAAAACTCTCATGTAAATGGTAGTTCAAACTTCTCTTGAGTTGCCTTGGAACGGAAGCATGATTACTTTCCATAGATGTTATTTTCCTTAGCAATGGCCTTATGTTAAGATTTTGAGCCCAGTGACTTGTTTGAAGTGACCTGGTTTAGGGTTGACACTTTTTCTTCGTAAGGGGATAACCTACTGTTGGTAGCACCCTCAGAAGTTAAATGTCTTGCTAGCGCTATGGCTTTTCTCACCCTTTTTAGAGTTTTTGGGTGCCATTGTCCTAGGTAGGACTTCCAGTTTCCTATTACACCCTTGTTCAAACAGGCGGTGATGTATTTCTTGACCTTGTTGTGGGCTTGAGCATCAAGTAATGCTCTTTTTCAGCTAGTTAGACGTGCCTCAGGCATAGTCGGCTGCTTTGTTAGTCATTTGACCCTTTCTTCTTAGTAATGGATGACTGTTTATGGCATCGTCCAGGAAAATGGTCATATGAGGCAAAATGACTCTATAATAAGTCATTTTGTACTATTGAGTACGGTCTCAGGACAACTCCATGTAGAGTGACTTGAGCGTTAAAGAATCAGTTTCTTTTCAATACATGGAATAGTTTTCAAAAGACCCGGGTGTTTTGACATGCCGATCTTGTTGTTAATCTATCACGCTGGTGAGAGGATGATCTTTTCTTGAGACGTCATGGGAAATCCAAAGGTGGGTATTGCCACTTTGTTCATTATGATTGTGTTGGAAGGTGATTCTGAGCTTTTATAACAAAGTTGTCCGGTGAAGGTTTGAAAGATCTTCTTCATGAACTTGGTTTTCTCTTAGTGTGATCTTCTAGACACGACTAGCATGTTCCATATCTTGAACTTGTCATGGAGACACTAAGATAACATCGGTATTGTGCCATGCTATAGTTAAAATGTTGTTGGGATTGATTAGTGTTTGTTATCTGAGTAGTACGTGGGATGCGTGGTTTCTTTGGGCTACTTCCTTATTCGTGTTTGGGCATGGTTGTTTTTAAAATAGCCTTGAGATGGCTTGACTTGGAAAATTTACCAGATGTTGGGTAAGGACTTCGTCATACTGGAGGATGGTTTTCGATAGTTTTAAAGGCATTTCGTCAGATAAAGGGAAAATGGGGTTTTGGGTCCGCGACATCTTTTGAGGGAAGCATGTGAAACTTGTTCTGTTGTTTGATCAAGGTTCATCCTTCTACGTTGACAAGGTCCTTCCAGTGACCTAAGATATAAGATCTGTTTCGATGTTTGAGCTTTATAGTAATCTTTGGATCTAGTTAAAAAGGCTTATCCATCAGGTTTGAGAAGGGTTAAAGGTGTGTTTGGCATTGGGAATGCAACACGTCTCTTCTAACGAGATTAAATGACCTTGGTAGGTCGGTTGTTTTAGTAGTGGTTCCCAATGGCTTCTCGGGGACAAGAAGTTTTTAAGGTGGGTATAATGTAAGATCCCATGTTTTGAAACAGGTTAAAATTACGAATGTTTCTGAATTTCTTTTTCGGTTTATCAACGGGTCGTTCTTTTTAAACCGAGCTCCATAATTTTATTCTGAGTGTTGGAATACCTAAATATGTCGTTTTTTTTTAAATTTGATTGAAGTTTTGAGATACAGTGGAAGTCGCACGGGCAGTGCACGGTTTGTCTAACCGTGTTGCCAAAATGTGCATAGTTGAAGTCTTTAAGAAGTGGCTAACGCATGGTTAGCGCATGGTTTGTCTACCCGTGCAGCCTAACCATTTGAGGAGTGTTTTCCGAGGCAGTAGCCAACGCACAGTTAGCACACGTTTTTTCTAACAGTGAGATCAAACCGTGTTGGCAATTAAATGAGATCCTTAAATTGTGGATCTCACTCGTTTTTTCCTCTAGATGGCTTGTCTTTTCTTCTGATTGGCCATAACTCAATATTACTCTCCCTTAAAGGTTGGAAAACCTCTCCCAAGAATTTTAGAGGTGATCTGAAGGCTTCTCTTGGCGAATTGAAGCCAAATTCTTGAGGTAGGTTGATTTTCTTCTTCGTTCTTGTTCGATTTCTTAGATCTACTTAGATCTACATCTCCTCTTCTCACAGTTTCTTAGATCTACGCCCATTATGGTTAAATCTAAGTGTGTGTATGACAAGTATGATGAGTTTTGGTCTTGGTCTTTCTAGGAGAAGTGATATAAGGTGGGTTCTTGAAGAATCAACCCGTTTCGCTTGAGGGTTCTTCGTTCATTGTGGTTTCCATCAAAACCTCGAGGTAGGGTCCCAAATCTTTAACACGTTATATAAGAATTATAGATCCTTTAGATAAATTGATAATGTGAGTTTCCTTTGTTATGTTATGTCATTGCATGGCACTTTTGATGTTATTAAATAATATCGCCCACATGAGATAAATGAGGAATTGATCATGTGTTGATTTTAAGCATGGGTTTCTAATTTAGTACAGTGATATGATTAAATAGTTGAATGATTTGAGTGGGAAGTATGAGTAATAGGGTAATTAATGGTAGGATTAATTATCAAGTCATGAGTTGGAATAAGATGTGGATTTTACAGATTGTTGGGAATATCGAATATTTGACATGTTTGGGATATAATTTGGAAACTGGTAATAATTAATGGATGGATTAATTATTACATGTTAAATGGTAAATGGTTAACTAATTGGTGATTTGTTAAATAGAAATGTTTGATTAATTAATTGTTGAATTAATTAATTTTCATGCATTAAATTAAGATTGTGAATTGATTCTTTGTAACGATTGTTAACCAGGATTACTTTTGATGCATATTAGTTTTCCATGCCTTAAGTTGTCTTGGATGGAGTTTTTTAGAGATATGATATATTGTGCGAGATGGTTGCTAAATATCTTGGCTTTTTTCAGCATGTTTTGTCATGATTATGGGGTGATTTTAGATTGTTAAAGTCCTAGACAAATCACTCTGTGAGTGGACGGGGTCAGGTTTGTTAAAGAATTTGGTTACTTAAGTGTTGACTTATCTAAAGAGTGTTTTTTGTTGTTAATTAGATGTTGAATTAAATAACGGATAGGTTTTGTGGTGTTATAAATGGTATTCTACCCCAATGATAAATATATATGTATGATTGATGAATGGGTTATAAGACAAGGACTGAGGCTCCAAATACTCACAGGGTGTTATAAATGGAGTTATGTACCAATTATAGATGTATATTTATGATTGATAGATGGGTTGTGAGACAGGGATTGATGATCCAAATACTCACGGGGTGCTAGACATGACGTTCTACACCCATCTTGGAGAAAATATTCTTTTATGGGACAGGGACTGATGCTCCAAATACCCATGGGTTGTGAGACATGGGCTGATGCTCCGAATACTCACGAGGGTGATAGACATGATGTTCTACATCCATTAATTAAAATTGGAATATGGGTCCTATTTTTCATGCATAAAATGAGTTAATGTTTAATGAAGGTTGTTGTGACAGGATGATTTATGAATTGATTATGAGAAAGGGTTTAGTTTTGTTAATGAATTGGGTGAACCACTGTTAGTGGACGGACCCAGGAGAGAATCACTATTTTAGTGGATGGTCTTAGACATAATATATGAAAGATTAAATTGAATAACTTATTATGTGTTATCCAATCCAGAGCACGAGCTTGGATTCAGTCTTTACTTTGATTACTTAGATGGTCTTTAGGGACATCTGTGGTGAGTGACTTATACGGGGGATGTCGGGCGTAGGATGAATCTCAAGACATTCATAATAAGATTTGAGTAATTGATAAATGAAAAATGATTATGTAATTATTGTTGAGTATGCATGACAAGTTAATAGTGCAGGTTTAGACACCAGCTGAGGGCTGAAGTAGGTACTTGAGTATATAGTTACTTTTTACTGCTTACTTTATTTTATGCATGCCTTCACGTGTTTTAAATTATTTATTAAATGTCTAGATTTGGGTTAGACACCGGTGGTTCCGGCCTACTGAGATTTATATCTCACACCCTACTCGGGCCGCCATTGCACTGGGTACCTGAGTAGATTCTATTTGGCTGCAGGACTATGTTGTTTGCATTTACTTAGGAGATAAGAGTAGAGGACCGAGCGGATTCTCGGGATGCTCGAGGAGATCGCCCTTGGGGCTTTGAGTCATTATTTATTTATTTCTGTATTGGAATGTAAATCATGTTTTTTTGTTCACTGTTTTCAACTTTTTTATCATTATCATGTCATGCATGCATCTGCTGTATAATTTGGTGTTTGGCCACTTTTATAAAATGAGTATTATTTTCTTTCTGCTCTTTGTCATTTATGAGTTACTGCTTCCGCTATTGTGAGTTATCTACACTGATATACCTTTATGCAACTCTGATAAGAGGGTATAGTCTCCCCACTGACTATCCTTAGACCATGCTGCTAGTTGGCAGCCTCTGGCGTAAGGGGAGATGCGCTTGAGGTCATTTGGCGACAGGTCCGGCCACTGGTTTAGTGGTGAGTCGGGTCAGGATGTTACATGTAGGGAATGAATAGAACTAACTATATTATAATTATACTGGTTTTTTTAATATTTCAACATTTATAAAATAAAACTTAGAGTCTTAAAATGTGAATGAATCTAATTTTAAGCATAAATACTTTAATATTCTTTAAAAGGTTGATTTACAACATTTTAATGGAGAACCCTATTTAAATCTAGTTTTTATCACTTTTATATGTTCTATTTGACAAAATAAAATTCTTATTTATAATCGGGTCATCAAAATTTACTTTGGGTAAATTTTTGGTATTTTTCTGATAAAATTCATTTTTTAATGAATAGTGAAAAATACTGTATTTTAATTCAAAACTATCTTTTAATCTAATTTATTTATATGGTTATATTATCTTTTTATTTGGTTTCAAATTTTAATTATTATATTTTTTCCATTTAACCTAATTTTGTTCATTGAAAGTAATTTCACTTTAAATTTGGAAAAAAACAAGTGTCAATCTTTTGATAGTTATTATTTCTTAAAACCCCGCTTTTTGTTTTGACAATGGTAATTAATTTTAAATTAATTACTGAAAATTATATGTTTTGAATTTGTTAAAATAGACATCATTTCTTAAATCTTAATATCAAATATATATTAAGCTGAATTTTTGGTATTTTTCTAAAAACCTTCAATTTTTTATGAATAGTGAACACACTAAGTAGTAGTTAAAAACCGACTTTTTCATTTAAATGAAATTTTACCATTTTTATGAATTGAATTTATAAAATAATACATAAATGGTTGTTATCATTAAGTAAAATTTGGTTTAATAAGATCAAAATATTTTTGGGTGAATAGTAACTTTTGCCTTTTATTTCCCGCGGTTAAAGGTAAATAGGGTAATTCAAGGGGAAAATAATATTATAATAATATAAAATTACCTTAACACTTGTACTAACCTTATTGGAAGATTAATTTCCAACCAAGAAAATCCATGGTTAATACTTTTGTCCTTTGAAAGCCATTTGGGTAAGATAATGACATTAATAACTTTTTATTTAAAGTAAAAATAAAAATATCATAAACACGTATTGTTTTTCTAAAACAATTTTAATATGGGGTTATATAATTGATATATTTTTTTATAAATATTCACTAGAATGATAAAAGGATTTCCTAAATCATGGTATTTTATTTTTAATTTTTAGACATCAAATAAATAAAATTATTTATGACACAATAATGATGTAGTGTTTGCCTCATTAATGGATGATTTAAATAAATAAGATTAAAAAGATTAAAAAAAAATCCAAGACATGAAAAATTCTTATTGGATGATTTTATTTCAAACAATAGTAAACTTATATTCTACTTTAATAAGTTTTGGACCATTAGAAACCGAAAATCATTATATAATAAAATAATATTTTCAAACTTTCCTAAAGTGCCCCTCCTTCCCCTTATAAAAAGCCCTCACATCTAACCCATTAATCACACCTCTCAAGCCCATTGTCTCATAAAAACTCTTCCAAAATAATCTATCAAGATTTTTCTATTCCACCTAGAAGCCTTACCTTAGGTAGAAGGCACTTCAATAAATCCTTTTGGTTCAAACCAAAGGGAGTTACCTGATTTAAAGGTAACGTCTTCTCTTAAGTTTTTTCTTTTATTTTACTTCTCCAACCCCCTAATCTCTTTTTATACCTTTATTTTATAACAACAACAGTATAATAAATATACTAGGTTTTTTATATGAGAATTATTCACACTAAATTTACACTCACCTCCGTCTAATGTGTAAAAAACGTATTGTTTCTGTGGACGGCGAACTACTGCCTCACAAAACAATGATTGTTCAATCTTCTCCTACCACCTATTATGGTGGCCATTAAGATGACACTGTATTTACATGTAATATATATTATATTTATATTTTCTCTATACTTATGTATTTTTCATTCATATAATACCGTTATGGTTTCAATAATGGGTAAATACGATAATTTCATTTGAGGAAGTGCGGACTACCGCCCCCTCAAAGTGATATGACTCGTTCATGCCATAAATGGAACATATAAAGGATGTAATTAATTAAATTATATATTATATTATAATGGAATTATAATATACCTATTTATCATTAATTTTTCATTCCATTAAATATGAAATAGAAATGAAAGTAGTGTTTAGGTGTACGTACGACTTACCGTCTCCATGAACAATGCATTTCATTTCTTACCTCCAAATGTTATGTACTATCATAAATACATATATATATATAACGGATATATATGATATATATGATATCTAAAACATGAATATAATTCTGTAGATAATGTAATTTTGACAACATGAACAACTTGTGATTACAAGAAGTTCATTTTTTACTCAAGTACCAAATATCGACAAAATGGCGATTATTAACTTAAATGATTGCATAATTTTTATAACATGCTAATAAGTGATATAAAAGGAATAATAAACTTGAAAAATGTTCTTAATCACGTATAAATTATCTTTAGTTTCTTGTTTAGGATATTAAATAACGAACGGGTCAAGACAGACACGAGGTAAAGGGTTTATTATCCCACTATTAATTCACTGATATGTCCATTATTCACCACTTATTTATTACATGTGGTTTATTTTGTACTGAAATTTGATATATATTATCATTATTCTATTTATATTCATGGTATTATGTGATTCATTTGTTGGTTATTAACTTTTGGTCATACGACTCGATTGATTACAATGTGGTAAGGGGTTTTCATCTTACTTTTTATTCCCCTGAGGTTCATGCTATATTAGACACTATTTGCTTTTGTGTGGTGTATTTACTTACTATGATTGTATTTTTATTGTAATATACTTTACCTTATGGGTATTTACATCTTCATTGTATGATCCTTCCTTTATGGGTGTATTTTTCATAAGTTACCAAATCGGTAAGGGAACCTTTCACCCTCCTCTTTTTAAAAGACTTCTTTCTGTTATGTCTTTTTATTTACATCCTAATATATTTGGATATGTTATTATATATCCTTATATATGTATATTTTATTTACATGTGAAGAGAGGCCATTTTCTCTCTCATAAACTCATCTTCTGAATTTTAAAGAGATGTTGTTAGGTTGTCGAATTTCTATAAGAGAACTTCTTAACCCAATTTCAATTCTTTGGGTTAAACTTTCACTTTTTCATTATGTCATGCTATGAATATGTGTGAATGACCTATTATTTTTTTAAACATAATATCCACTTATATGGGTGTATTCTTATTCTTCGAACATAATTATGTCATTCATTTTTTCTTAATCTAAGGATATGTTCTTTTCAAGGGACTTTGTCTCAATTTACATTCCATTGAGAATTATTTGTTGTTATACACCAATTCACTTTTATATAGTGTATATACTACCCATTGACATATTATAAAATGAATCTCCTTATTATCATGATATTATAATCTTTGATTAATGTTATTCCTCAATTATTTGTATTCAAGGTTCTCTCATTTGGTTAGGAACTCTTTAACTAAAATATCATTTTAAAAGTTTTAAATATTTATTCTTATAAATAATTCACATTAATGTCCATGTTTTAAAAATGGTTTTAAGGATTTATTTATATGGACATGAACGTTTGTAAATTACAATTTCTTTCAAAATATTCAAAGTGGTATGGGACACTTTGATTCAAAAATCTCTTTATTAAATGTTTTAAATGGTTTTGAAAATGGTTTGATAAAGAGTTGATTATGTAAATATCTTGAAAAGATATATTGTGATTGCAATGTGGAAATTTTATCTTTACTTTATGATTGTTTTATGTGTTATGAATATGTTATGGTTATTGGGCACTGTTTATGTATATGGGTGGTTCCATGATAAACCTAGGCCGGTTGACCCGAGATAGCTCTCTAATGCATTGGTTAATGTGACAGAGGTAAATGATAATGTTTATCCTAAGAGATTTAGGGAATATATTATGATGAGTATTATATATGTAACTCCTTACATAGTTGTGAAAACTATAATGTAAGTATGTTATGGATTCCACAAGTTACCTTTATGATTAGTGATTTCCACGTATTATTCATAAATCTTGTGATTTCATATGGTATGTTATAAATAAAAAGTATGGTTTTAATGATTTGTATTTATTGATGGGATAATGTATTATTTCCATATTTTATAACCCTTACTGAGATTTTATAATCATCCCAATTTTTTAAAAAAAATAAGGACCGGCCTTAAACATTACATAATCGTGAATTAAGTTAATAATTCACATTGAGGATCCTTTCTGGTTTAGAGCTTTAGAGAATTAGGCCATAACTATTACATCTCAAAAATTACAAAGTAGACACTTATACATAGTTTCCATTTTTTAATAAAATAAAAACTCCTGAAAAAAAGATTCAATTCTAGTTCCATGTTTTAGATATCATGACTTTTCCTTGATACCATCCTTAACCTGATTCATCTTTAAGTCCTTTGAAAAACATTTCAAAACTTAGGATGACCATAAAAAGCTCAGTAAGGGTTATAAAATAAAGAAATAAAATATTAGTCCATCAAAACATAAGATTTTTAACATAACTCAGAAAATCATAATATTTATGAATATCACATAGAAATAATAAATTATAAAGGTAACTTATGGCATCCATAACATACTTATGTTGTTGCTTTCACAGCTATGTAGGTAGTTACATTTGGAATACCCATCACAGTATATTCTTTAAATATCTTAGGAGAAACATTATCATTTACATCCATCATATTACCCAATTCATTGGAGAGTTATCTCAGTCTCACCCTCTCTAGTTTTATTATAGAACCACCTGTATATGTAAACATTTCCCAAGAACCATAACATATTCATAACACATAAAACAAACATAAAGGAAAGATAAAATTTCCACATTTCAATCACAATATATCATTTAAATATATTGACATAAAAAATAAAATATCAAAACCAATTTCAATACCAAAAAATGTAAAAGCGTATATGGTATTTATTTTCCTTTTAAAAACATTACGGCTTGTTAAGGAAACCAAAGATAAAATAATAATCACGGTGGTGGAAAGGTCGTTGTCACCGCTTACGTTAGAAGAAACATTCCTTTTTTATCATTTAGTAAAATGCTTCATAAAAAAATATTCCCTTGGAATGAAATGAAAATTCAAAGGGTTTTATACACCATATAAAATAAAGTCGTGTATAAATCAAAGGATGCCTCAATGAAAGGAGATTGAGATGAAGTCTCTTACCTCATGTCCGACTTGACCCGTTCATTCTTTAATCACCTAAATAATAAACAAAAGTTAACTTATACTTGCTTAAGAACATTTTTCAAGTTTATTATTCTTTTTATATCACTTATGGCCATGTTATAAACATTATGTAATCATTTATGTTAATAATGGTCGTTTGGTCGATATTTGGTACGTGAGTCAAAAATGAACTTCTTATAATTACAAGTTGTTCATGTGTTGAAAATTCCATTATATTCATAATGATATTAATTATTTATATATCATATATATCATATATATCTGGTATATATATTTATTTTAAAAAATTACATAAGATTTGGAAGTAAGAAATGAAATGCATCATTCATGGAGATGGTAAGTCGTACGTACGCATGAACGCTACTTTCATTTCTATTTCGTGTTTAATGTAATGAAAACATAATGATACATAGGTATATTATAATTCTAGTATAAAATGACATATATAATTTCAGTAACTCAATCATTTATATGTTCCACATATGACATGAACGAGTCATATAACTTTGAGGGGGTGGTAGTCTACACTTCCTCAAATAAAATTGTCGTATTTACACATTATGGAAACCATAAAGGTATGATATAAATGAAAAAATATATTAGTATAGAGAGAATATAAATATTATATATATAACATATAAATAAATTCACATCTTAATGGACACCATAAGAGGTGGTAGGAGAAGATTGAACAATCATCGTTTCGTGAGGCAGTAGTTCGCCGTCCACAGAAACAGTATCTTCTTTACCCATTAGACAAAGGTGTGTGTAAGTTTAGTTCGAATAATTATCATAACAACAACCTAGTATATTGAGGATAATGTTGTTGTTATAAAATATAGGAATAAAAAGAGTTTAGTGGGTTGGAGAAATAAAATAAAATAAAAGAACTTAAGAGAAGGCGTTACCTTTAAATCGGGTAACTGTTTATGGTTTGAACCAAAAGGATCTATGGAAGTGCCTTCTGCCAAAGGTAAGGATTCTAGGTGGAAGAGATGGATCTATAGAGATTACTTGGGTAGACTTTGTACGATCCAAGGGGCTTGAGAGGTTTTAGTAATGGGTTATAGGTGAGGGCTTTTTATAAGGGGGGAGGGGCTCTTTAAGAAAGTTTGAAAATATTATTTTATTATATAATGATTTTTGGATTCTTAAGGTCAAAAACTTATTAAAGTCGAATATAATATGGATATTGTTCGAAATAAAATCATCCAATAATATTTGTACAGTTTTTTTATATTCTTCTAATTTTTATAAGCTTATTTATTTAAATCATTCATTAATGAGGTAAGCACTGCATCATTATTGTGTCATAAATAATTTTATTTATTTGATGTCTAAAAATTATAAAAAAAATACCATGATGTAGTAAATCTTATAAGATTTAAAATTAATATTTATAGTCAAAGAGATAACTTATATAACCTCATGTAAGAATTGATTTATCAAAAGATATATGTTTATGTCATTTTTTTCATTACATAAATTAATTAATATAAAGTGTCATTATCACTCTTAAGTGGCTCCATGGGGTCTCAAAATAGACCCAAGGATGCCCATGGTTTTAAATGTATCAACCAATAGTATTAGAACACATGTTGTAGTAATTTAATATTATTATAATATTATTTTTACATTGAATTGCCCTATTTACTTTTAACTGTGGTAAATAAAAGTCAAAAGTTACTATTCACCAAAAATTATTTTCATCTTATTAAACTAAATTTTACTTACTTATAACAACCTTGTATTTCAGATTTTCGAATTTCAATTCATAGAAGTGGTAAAATTTCATTTAAATCAAGAAGTCGGTTTTTAACTACTACTCAGTGTTTTCACTATTCATCAAAAATTGAAGTTTTTCAAAAAATTACCAAAAAATTACCTAATGTAAATTTTGATGTCCCGATTCTAAAGAAGAATTTTATTATGTCAAATATAACATATTAAAGTTACTAAAACTAGATTTATAAAGGGTTCACCATAAAAAGGTGGTAAAATGACCTTTTACACTTAATATCCACTTATATTGGGAGTATTCTTATTCTTCACACATAATTATGTCATTGATTTATTCTTAATCTAAAGAGATGATCTTTCTAAGGGACTTTGTCTCAATTTACATTCTATTGAGATTCATTTGTTATAATACACCAATTCACTTTTATATGGTGTGTATACTACCCTTTGACATATTATATCATTAATTTTCTTATTCTCATGATATTATAAGCTTTGATTAATGTTATTCTTAAATTATTTGTATTTAATCATATCTCATTTGGTTAGGAACTCTTTAACTAAAATATCGTTTTAAATGTTTTAAAGATTTATTCTTCTAAGACTTTCACATTAATGTCCATGTTTTAAAAATGGTTTTAAGGATTTATTTATATGGACATGAATGTTTTGAAATTAAAATTTCTTTCAATAACTTCAAAGTGGTAAGGGAAACTTTGATTCAAAAATCTCTTTATTAAATGTTTTAAATGGTTTTGAAAATGGTTTGATAAAGCATTAATTATGTCAATGTATTGAAAATATATATTTTTATTGCAATGTGGAAATTTTATTTTTACTTTATGCTTGTTTTATGTGTTATGAATATGTTATGATTATTGGGAATTGTTTACGTATATGGGTGGTTCCGTGATAAACCTAGGGCAGGTGAGCCCGAGATATCTCACCAATGCATTGGGTAACAGGACGGAGGTAAACGATAATGTTTCTACTAAGATATTTAGGTAATATACTGTGATGGGTATTCCAAATGTAACTCCCTATGTAGTTGTGAAAGCTACAATGTAAGTATGTTATGGATGACACAAGTTACCTTTATGATTTATGATTTCTATGTATTATTCATAAATCTTTTGATTTCAGAAGGTATGTTATGATTAAAAAGTATTATTTCATTGATTTTTATTTATTTATGGGATGATGTTTTCTTTCCTTATGTTATAACCCTTACTGAGATTTTTATGTTGATCCCAAGTTTTGAAATGTTTTTAACATGACTTAAAGATGAATAGGGTCAAGGATGGGATCAAAGAAAAGTCATTCAATATAAAACAAGGAACTACACAAGTTTCTTTTTTTAAGATTTTTTATTTTATAAAAAATATGGAAACTGAGAAGAAGTTTCTACTTTGTAATTTTTGAGATGTAATAGTTATGGCCTAATTCTCTAAAGCTATAAACCTGAAAATATCCTCAATGTGAATTATTAACTTAATTCAGTATTATGTATTGTTTAAATTCGGGTCCTTATAGTTGGTATCATAGGTCGGTTTAGATAACTTTAGAGGTTAGGGTGTTATTTAAGCATAAGTGACATAACCATAATGGTTAGCATATTAGAAAGAGTTATAATTATTTTAGAGGTGATAAATGGTTATTAAATTTTGGGGATAAAAATGAAAGGTATTAGATAACCTTTGAGGATAAAATATGTTATGGATATTTTTAAGGAATTTGACTCTTTTTTTTGGAATGTTTTGAAATTATATAATTTTTTAAATGGGAAAACACACAGACCATGTGACAACCCATCGCGTCGGACAAAGCTATGGAAATTAAACCCACAACCAACGTGTGATTGTTATTTATCATCTACCACAGGACTACGTGAAGTCCACAGTTAGTATTACTAATTCATTTTAGTTAAATGATTTTATGGATCAAGAATAAGTTGATTTGGTGAACTTATGTTTTATCAAATGGATATCCTTAGTATAGGAAAATAATTTGGTGATTAAGTGATAAAGGTTATTTTGGAAGATGTTCTCTCTTTAGGGGAAACACTATATGCCTAAGGAAAATAGAATACTATGGGATTTCATTTGTGGAATAATGGTTGAAATTTTATTTTGGAAGAATCTATGTTTTATGGATATTTGGGTTATTTATAGAAATTATTAACCTATCATAGAGAATATGTGATTAGGTTAATTACACTTCAGTATGCGACATTAAGAGTAGTAGATGTTATTTGGAGATAAATGTTAAGATTTACTATGAAAGACTATATGATTAAATCCTTCTGAGTTTTGGGTTTCAATATTAATTTGGTTTACTTTAAAGAATTTTACGGACAGTTTTTTATTGAATGGTCTTTGTTGAACTTTAGGTATTGTTTGTTGAATTTTGGAGATTATGAATAATATTTATTTTTTTAAGGATTATCCTTTTTGGGGATTATCTAATCCTATACTAACCAATTTTAATTTCTATTAATGTATAAAAATTGGGGAAATATATGTTTCATATTTTGTGGATCATATTATTCTCTAGAAGATGATTTTGGCACTTTTGATGTGTCCAAGTCAACTTGAATACTCATCATTTAGAGAATAGAAGAGTTTTTGGTAGAAATTTAGTAAAGGATGAACGTCTACATGACAAGTAAGTATGTGTCCTTATGTTCTCAATCAAGATCATAAATAAAATACTCAACTTTATGAAGAAAAACTTAAAACAAAAATGTTTTCCGTTTACTTTTACTACTAGGAAACCAATGACCGTTTAACCCATCACAAATTTGTGGTTTTCTTATTGTTAACTTTCTCCTAATCATGTTTTCTATCACTCTACATCAGAACATGACACTTAGTTTTCCTCCATATCCATGTTTTCATGGAATCCAAGTATGGGTTATCTCGGGTGACCTTTGTACTTATCTTTCTTTCTTTTAAAGTGGTAGTTTTATTTACTCTTTTTCTAATGTGAGACTTTCAATAAAGTTTCAAAGCCTAATTTTAAAATTGTAAGGACGAAATTCCTGAAAGGGGGAAGGATGTAACATCCCAGGAAAATAAAGAATATGAAATTTTCATATTTATTAATATTTTTTGAATTAAATATTAATTTTATTTTAAATGGGATTCTATATTAAATAGCATACCTGACACGCAACAGTGGGTTTATCTGAAGTCTTATATTTTACACAATGCTGAGTCATCTTGAAAAAATAATAATATAATATTATTATTTAAAATGGTAGTTAATGTCTAACCATTTTATTGAATGGAATGAACAAAAATAACCATATTATTACTATACATGTTTTTTAAATGTTTTTACTTTAATCTAATAAAATTTAGAGGCTTAAAATGTTAATGAATCTAATTTTAAGAATAAATACTCTAATATTCTTTAAAAGGTTGATTTACTGCTTTTTGATAGCGAAACCTATTTAAATCTAGTTTTTATTACTTTTATATGTTCTATTTGAGAAAATAAAATTATTATTTAGAATTGGGACATCAAAATTTACATTGGGTAAATTTTTTGTATTTTTCTGATAAAATTTATTTTTTAATGAATAGTAAAAAATACTGTATTTTAATTCAAAACTACCTTTTAATCTAATTTATTTATATGGTTAGATTATCTTTTTAATTTGTTTTAAATTTTAATTAGATTATATTTTTACCATTTAATCCAATTTTGGTCATTGGAATTAATTTTACTTTGAATTTGGACATAAACAAGTGTTAATCTTTTGATAGTTATTATTTCATAAAAACATGATTTTGGTTTTGACAATGGGAATTAATTTTAAATTAATTAATGAAAATTATATGTTTTGAAATTGGGAAAATAGAAATAATTTTTTTATTTCGGAATATCAAATATAGATTAGGATTAATTTTTTGTATTTTTCTGAAAACCTTTAATTTTTTGATGAATAGTGAAAACACAAAGTAGTAGTTAAAAAACTGACTTTTTCATTTAAATGAAATTTTACCATTTATGTGAATTTAATTTTGAAAATATGACATACATGGTTCTCATAAATAAGTAAAATGTGGTTCAATAAGATGAAAATAATTTTTTATGAATAGAAACTTTTGACTTTTATTTACCACGGTTAAGGATAAATAAGATAATACAAGGAAAAAATAATATTACAATAATATAAAATTAATTTAACACTTTTCCAAACATTATTGGATGAGTAATTACTGACCAAGACAATCCTTGGGTAATACATTTGGCCTTTTAAACCATTTGGGTAAGATAATGACATTAATAACTTTTTATTTAAAGTAAAAACAAAAATATCAAAAACATGTATTGTTTTTCTAAAAAAAATAATGTGGGGTTATATAATTGACATATTTGACTATAAATATTAATTATAAATCTAAAATAATTTCCTACATCAGGGTATTTTATTTTTAATTTTTAGACAACAAATAAATAAAATTATTTATGACACAATAATGATGCAGTGTTTGCCTCATTAATGAATGATTTAAATAAATAAGATTATAAAGATTAAAAAAATACCCAAAACCTATAAAATTCAAATTGAATGATTTTATTTCGTACAAGATTCATCTTATATTCAACTTTAATAATTTTTACACCTTTAGAAACTGAAAATCATTATATAATAAAATAATATTTTTAAACTTTTCTAAAGAGCCCGTCCTCCCCCTTATAAAAAGTCATCACCTCTAACCCATTACTCACACCTCTCAAGACCCTTGGCTCATCCAACCTCTGCCCAAATAATCTCTCATAGTACCTCTATTCCATTTAGAATCCTTACCTTATGTAGAAGGCACTTCAAGAAATCCTTTTGGTTCAAACCAAAGGGAGTTATCGGATTTAAAGGTAACATCTTCTCTTAAGTTCTTTTCTTTTATTTTACTTCTCCAACCCCCAAAACTCTTTTTATTCCTTTATTTTATAAAAAAATCAGTATCCAAAATATACTAGGTTTTTTATATGAGAATTATTTGAACTCCACTTACACTCACCTCCGTCTAATGGGTAAAGAACATATTGTTTCTGTGGACGATGAACTATTGCCTCACGAAATGATGATTGTTCAATATTCTCCTACCACCTCTTATGGTGGCCATTAATATGGCACTTTATTTATATGTAATATATATTATATTTATATTATCTCTATACTTCTGTATTTTTCATTTATACCGTACCTTTATGGTTTTTATAATGGGTAAATATGATAATTTCATTTGAGAAAGTGCGGACTACCGCCCCCTCAAAGTGATATGACTCGTTCCTGCCATACGTGGAACCTATAAATGATGGAGTTACTGAAATTATATATTTGATATTATACTGTAATTATAATATACCTATTTATCATTATTTTTTCATTCCATTTAACACTAAATAGAAATGAAAGTAGCGTTCATGCGTGCGTACGGTTTACCGTCTCCATGAACGGTGCATTTCATTTATTACATAAAAATGTCATGTACTATTATAAAATACATATATATATATACTGGATATATATGATATATATTATATATAAATAATGAAAATCATTCTGGAGATAATGGACTTTTTACCACATAACAACTTGTAATTATAAGAAGTTTATTTTTGACTCAAGTACCAAATATTGACAAAACGAAGATTATTAACTTAAATGATTGCATAATTTTTATAACAATGTAATAAATGATATAAAAGGAATAATAAACTTGAAAAAATTTCTTAATCATGTATAAATTAACTTTAGTTTATTATACAATATATTAAATAATGAACGGGTCAAGTTAGATATGAGGTAAGGGGTTTATTTTCTCAATTTTAATTCTGTGAGATTTCCATTGTTCACCACTTATTTATTGCATGTGGTGTATTTTTTACTGCCATTTGATATATATTATAATTATTATATTTATATTCATGTTATTTTTGGATTCATTTGGTGCTTATTAACTTTTATTCAAACAAATTGATTGATTACAATGTGGTAAGGGGTATTCATCTCACTTTTTATTCTCGTGAGATTCATGCTATATTTTCCATTATTTCCTTTTATGTGGTGTATTTACTGCTCATGATTGTATTATTTGTGTAATATAATTTACCTTATGGGTTTTTACATATTCATTTTATGATCCTTATTTCATGGTGTGTATGTTTCGTAAGATACCAAATCGGTAAAGGAACCTTTCACCCTCCTATTTTTAAAAGACTTCTTTTTGTTTTGTCTTTTAATTTACATCTTCATATATTGGGATATGTTCTTCTATATCTTTATTCTTTTAAATTTTATATCCATGTGATAATATACCCTCTTATCTCTCATCAACTCCTCTTATTAATTTTAAATCGATGTTGTTAGGCTGTCGAATTTATGTAAGGGAACTTCTTAACCCAATTTCAATTATTTGGGTTAAAGTTCTAATTTTTTATTATATTGTGCTATGAATATGTGTGAATAAACTATGATTGTTTTACACTTAATATCCATTTATATTGGGTGTATTCTTATTCTTCACACATAATTATGTCATTGAATTGTTCTAAATCTAAGTATATCATATTTTCAAGGGACTTTGTCTCAATTTACATTCCACTGATACTTATTTGTTGTTATACACCAATTCACTTTTATATGGTGTATATACTTCCCTTTGAAATATTATATCATGAATATCCTTATTCTCATAATATTATAAGCTTTGATTAATGTAATTCCTTAATTATCTATATTCAAGCACCTCTCATTTGGTTAGGAACTCTTTAACTAAAATATCATTTAAATGTATTAAAGATTTATTCTTACAAATATTTCACATTAATGTCCATGTTTTAAAAATGGTTTTTGGATTTATTTATTTGGAAATTAATTTTTTAAAATTAAAATTTATTTCAAAAGCTTCAAAGTGGTATGGGACACTTTGATTCAAAAAACTATTTATTAAATTTTTTAAATGGTTTTAAAAATGTTTTGATAAATCATTGATTATCCCAATATCTTGAAAAGATATATTGTGATTGCAATGTGGAAATTTTAACTTTCCTTTATGCATGATTTATGTGTTATGAATATGTTATGGTTATTGTTCATTGTTTACGTATACGGGTGGTTCCGTGATAAACCTAGGGCGGGTGATCTAGAGATAGCTCTCTGATGCATTGGGTAACGTGACAGAGGTAAATGATAATGTTTCTTCTAAGAGATTTAGGGAATATATTATGATGGGTGTTCCAAATGTAACTCCCTACATAGCTGTGAAATCTACAATGTAAGTATGTTATGGATTGTAAAGACCCTGAATTTTTGTGGAAATTTTTTTATTAAATACATGGGAATTTTAAGAGTCTGCGAAAATTGATGGAAAATGATTCCGAGGCCCGGTGTGCCCAGAATCAATTTCTGAAGTTTTGTTCAAGTAAATTTAGTAAACGTATGAGCGGGTTTTTTATAAATATTGAACCGGTGCTCGGAATTAAAATCTGAGGGAACCGTTGAACTCGCAACATCAGTATTCGCTTAAGAAGACTTTCACTTTGACGGCAGTGGGTCGAGATTAAAAGTTAGTTTTTGGGTTTTATGTGGAATAATAAAATAAAATAAGTGCATGTCTTATTTTATTTTATTTTTTATAACCACCATGTGAAAGTTGGAGGTGTAGATCACCACATCTTAACCTCCCATGAGAGGTTATGGTGGTGGGGCCCACCCAAACCTAACCTCCTCTTCATGTTTATTGTGTTGGGGACCACCCATGATTTAAACCCCCTTGAAACTCCCCATTAATGGAGAAACCCTCAAACTTCCATTAAGTGTAGGGGAGCCTCTTCAACTCCCCTAACACTTAATGTGCCTTATCCTCCTAGTTAATGAATTGACTTAACACTTTCAATTAATTAATTAAACTATTTGAATATTATGCCAACAATTTAATAGGATATCATAATCTATTATTTTTTGCTTGGAATTTTTCAACTTGGTGGAACTTTGGAGAGGAGAGAGATTGGGGAGAAAAGTTCTCGCCAACAAAGAACACCAGCGAAGAGCATCTTCGACTCCCTTCCTCGGAACCTCCATTGACGTAGGATGCGTTCGTCTACAACGAATCGACGTCCGCCTACCTCGCTACTTCATCGAAGAACAATGAACAAGGTACGGGTGTGTTTTGATTTGAGAAATGTTGATTCTTCCTTTCATGATTGTTTCTCTTGACCCTCTTGCTACCAAACTAACAGAGAAGGACCAGGCCAAACGAACACGGCCTGATCCCTACGCCATTCTTGTGAATGTTTAGTGTGTTCTTCCCGTTCGTCATGGGTGACGAACAAAAGATCATTACGAGTTCATTGTGTGACGCAACGATCCCAAATCGAAGACCCAAAGTCACGATAACCTAGCGGAGGTGAGATGACAATAGCGAGTGACGGATCGGACCGGAACGAGGAGGACTGTTCCTCGACCGTTCTTCGAGAGGGTGAATCAAATCGTGTTTTCGGAGCCGATCAGAGGCCCGAAAACACCGGAGACGACTACAGGACATCAGGGTGACCTAGTGTATGAAGTTTCGTGACGAACAGACCATCAGAATGAAGAACGGACTTCACAGGAGGCGCGCTGGCCGGAGGCACTGTTTCTGTAAATTTCTAGAATATACATCGTGTACTTATGATGAACACACCGTGTAGTATGGGCATTATCTGGCTTGAGTTTCGAACATTAGACAAGTAGCACACGGTGTGTGACCCCAGTCACACGGCGTGTATTCTCTACGCAGAGTGGCAGAAGTGGCTTCGCGAGATATGGCGTGTATTCTAGGAAATACACGGACACGAGGAAAATTACATGTCCAAGGGACACAGCGTGTACTCTTTACACAGAATGGAAGAAGCGGTTTCGTGGGAATTAGCGTGTATCCCAAGGATACATGGACACAGGGTAGAGTACATAGGCATGTACTCCACCACACGGCCAGGTATGGTTAGTGGCATGGGCTACCACGTATACCAGTTACACGGGTTGGCGAACATGGCTTGAGGCCATGTACGGTCACATGGCCAGCATACACGGAGCCGACCCCAGTTTCATAGACATGGCGTGTAACCATAACATACGCTGTGTGCTTAATTTTCTACATGACCAGCCTAACAACATGGGTCGTTGTACATGGGAAGTACCCAAGGTCTGAAGCCATGGTGTGTGCCTCTTTCCTACACGTTGTGTACTTTTTAGGAAATGGCTTGGTCATATTGTCCTTAGTATCTTGGAAATGTTTTGTTTGGGTTAGCCCCCTATAACTTGGTGGACCTTTAGGATACTTATTCTTGGGACTTCGTGGCAGTTGATGTATAGACACTTGGCTTGAGGAGATGACCCTCTCGGAATCAAGCATGCTTTGTGTGGAACCCTATGGCTGGTTGTGCACTGACGACTGTTCCTGGATCCTGTGTGGGTTTAACGACACTGAAGACTATTCCTGGATCCTATGTGAGTTCGACAGCACTGACGACTGTTCCTGGATCGTGTGTGGGTTCGATAACACTGACGACTGTTCCTGGAACCAGTGTGGGTTCGACAGCACTGACGACTATTTCTGAATCCTGTGTGGGTTCGACAGCACTGACGACTCTTCCTGGATCTTGTGTGGGTTTGACAGCACTGACGACTATTCCTGGATCCTGTGTGGGTTCGATAGCTTTGACGACTGTTTATGGATCCTATGTGGGTTCAACAGCTCTGTTTACTATTTATGGATCATGTGTGGGTTCGACAGTTCTGATTTCTGTTCCTGGATCCTATGTGGGTTTGAAGGAATAGATGATTCAGTTGCTACATTTGATCATATCTATCTCTCTACATAAGTTTTATACTTGTGTGATCTAAGTCAGTAACTTTGTGTTTTCCTCATGATTGATATGGATTACTTGATAACTTAGGTATATGTATGGGCATATACCAAATTAGAGTTATCTGTTGATTTCATATCTTGTGGCTTATCCTTGTTAAATTTTTTGAGACCTTCAGGGTCTCGGGGTCCCTACTAAGTATTATTATACTCACCCCTGCATGGGTTATGCCTGCACCTCTTTATGTCGGATGCAGACGACGGACAACTCTAACCGAGCCTGAGTGTACTAGGACTGGACGGTGCCCGGAGGTGGACCTCACGATGAGTTGGTACCCAGAGAAGACTGACGGACGTGGAGTGATGAGAAGGCTATCTGTACCTACCATTTAGGTAGGATCTTTGGTGGACGATCCAGGAGCTGATTTCAATTGTTTTGTCCCTTTTCAGTTGTACTTGTACTTTACAATTGGTCTTGTATTTCCAGCCGCTTTACTTTTTATCACTCTCATGATATGCAGTTTTGCTTAGTGTTTTGTATCCAACTGTGTGCTCTGTTGTGTGTGTTTATAGTTATATAGGCAATTCCTTCCCAGATTTAGGGAATTATGCCTTTGGGGCTAGTCGTCAGCCCCTGGCCTATAGAAGGTGGGCTTGGGGAAGTCACGGCACAGGCCCCGGGGGACGGTTCGTGACAAATTGGTATCAGAGGAGTCAGTTATACCATAGAACTTAGGACTCTAATATTTTCTATGAAGCAATAGTGTTAAGGGTATTGAGTGTGGTTTTCAGTTCAGGGAGTCCAGTGTTGGTTCGGCAGCCGACGTATCCATACACCAAGACCCTGACTTCTGATTTTTGACTCAATACACAAAAACACTGATTGCGTGTGTGTTTTGAAGAGTTTTCTTTGAATTATTTGAGTCAAATCACCAGGTATAACTTTTTGACAGTGGTGCACCTCTTTCCTTATAGGATGCCTCCACGTAGAGAGCCAACCAGGGTTCCAGGATTTGTACGATATGGAAGCCCATCGAGCGACAAGGCCTCAGTGTAGGGCCCTATGACAATAGAGGCACCAGTGGTACCACTACCTGTTGGGCCACTGATGCCACCAGCCCTAGTAGAAGAGAGTGCTTGCTGCCTGAGCATGTTTCATGAGTTCCAGCACTAGATGCTACCCAGATTCAGGGGAGAGATGGACCAATAGGAAGCTGAGGATTGGCTGGAGGTTGTGGTGAGATTCTTTAGACTGGGAGGGACACCAACGGACCTTATGGTGATCCTTGTCGCAAGTCTCCTTCAGGCAGTAGCTGGCAGATGGTGGAGCCTGATGCTCCAGGTGCATAATGAGGTGACACTTCTCTGGGCAGACTTCGAGAGCCTGTTTCGGGTGGATTTTTTCCCAGCCACCCTACATGCGGTGCAGATACAGGAGCTAATGAATCTATAGTAGGGTAGCATGATGGTGGAACAGTACTCAACAAGGTTCACCGACCTCTCATGCTACTCCACAGATATGGTACAGGACCCATTCTTCATGGCCTAGACCTTTGAGAAGGGGATCATGTGAGAGATCAGGTCTTCAATGATCTCCCTAAGAATCCCAATGCAGGAAGGGGTTTTGGAGTGATCCCTCTTAGTGGAGAGTTTCCTTACTAAGTAGTCACTAGCAGCGAGACCCACCACTGGGCGTCACATAACGGAGTCTTCTCCAGCTGGCAGCAGACATATGTCACAGAGGTCCAAGCGGACCAGGCCATCTGGTGGACGACCTCAGGACTCGGGTTCGGTTGTGAGAGGCACACAATACAGATCCATTCATTCGAGGAATACACAGTATTTCACATGCGGCAGGTAGGGTCACATGGCTCGTGACTGTTTGACCCACCATTCGTATGATCAATAGACGGTTGAAGTACTGCCCAGGTAGAGACAGAGATTCAATCAAGGTGGTCTGCAAGGCATAGGAGGACGTGGTAGAGGAGCTAGTCGAGCAGCTGGCATTGGACGACGTTTCAAGGTGTTACTGCCACCACCACCAGGAGGTCCACCCCGACCATACGGAGCAGTTGGATAGGAGAGAGCTCAGCTTCAGGAAGCTAAGTCTTATGATCATGGTGCTCTGGAGATGATTCGAGGTACGATCTGTGTCTACTCCACCATAGTTGTAGTTCTTATAGAAACAGGTGCTAGTCACTCTCTCATTGCCACTACCCTCGTTCGGAGATCAGAGATTCTGACGGAGCCTTTGGCTTGATCCTTATGGCTATAGACTCTTATGGGAGAAGATTATATGATTACGCACTAGTTCCGGTGGTGTGATCTTACTCTAGGAGGTGAGAGCTTCATCTGAGATATCCTAGTAGTGGAATCGAGGCCTTGCGATGTCATGTTGGGTATAGACTGGTTATCTACAGTCGATGCTCAGATCGACTGTATTAGGTGCAAAGTGCGGTGTGTCTGCACTGATGGGACTAGGTTTACCTTCACCGCCGAGAAGGAAACCTTTGCAGCACAGGACAGACTTACTCGGAGGAGGGCGCAGCCGATCACTCATCAGTTGGCATGCCTTACCCTCAGAGCAATTGATATAGGGAGTCCGATCTATCCTGTAGTGGTGGACTAGTACGCGGATGTTTTCCCTGATGATGTCCCAAGTCTACCTCCTCACAGAGAGGTGGACTTCTACATTGACCTATACCCTAGGACGGCACCGATATCTACACCAGCATATCGGATGGCTCCCGTTGAGCTTCGTGAGTTGCGGGTACAGCTGGAGGACTTTCAGGGGAAGGGATTCATCTGGACTAGTGTTTCTCCCAGGGCAGCCCCGATTCTGTTCTCCAAG
This sequence comes from Viscum album, assembly GCA_963277665.1. Taxonomy (NCBI): domain Eukaryota; kingdom Viridiplantae; phylum Streptophyta; class Magnoliopsida; order Santalales; family Viscaceae; genus Viscum; species Viscum album. The sequence goes on from OY728138.1 coordinate 359,967,220, forward strand.
AAGGCAGATGGGATCTTGATGATTTGTGTCGACTACCGTCGCCTGAACTAGGTGACCGTGAAGAACAAATACCCACTCTCTAGGATTGACGACCTCTTTGATCAGTTAAAGGGAGAACGGTGGTTCTCAAAGATAGACCTCAGATCAGGCTATCACCAGCTCAAATTTAGAGATGAGGATGTGCAGAAGATGGACTTCAGATGTCGGTACAACTACTACAAGTTCTTGGTTATTCCCTTTGGCATAACCAACACTCCAGCAGTGTTCATGGAAATCATGAACAAGATCTTCCAGCCATACCTCTATCACTTTGTCGTAGTCTTCATCGATGACATTTGGATCTACTCGACTACTGAGGAGGATCATGCCTACCATTTTCAGGTAGTACTGGACACACTACGAGATCACCAGCTTTATGGTAAGCTCTCGAAGTGCTTGTTCTGGATCCGAGAGGTTCACGTTCTAGGACATGTCATCTCATAGGCTGGAGATGTAGTGGATCTAGTGAAGATTGAGGTGGTACTTGCTTGGGAGCCACCCAAGAGTGTGACGGAGGTACATAGTTTCTTGGGTTTGGCTGGTTACTACCGGAGGTTCATTCCAAACTTCTCCAGAGTTGCAGCACCACTATCAGCCTTAATGAAGAAGGGACAACCCTTCATGTGGTTGGAGAGATTCCAGGAGAGCTTTCAGGGGCTGAGGTAGAGGCTGACTAGTGCCCCCATCTTCAGGCTTCCAGAGGAAGGCGTTGGGTACGTAGTCTACTACGACCCATCAGGGACCGAACTTGGATGTGTCCTAATAAAGGATCAATCAGTGATTGCAAATGGTTCTCGACAGCTGAGACAGCATGAGAAGAACTACGCTACCCATGACCTGGAATTATCAGTAGTGGTCTTTGCCTTGAAGATGTGGAGACACTATCTGATGGGTGAATGTTTTACTGTGTACTCTGATCACAAGAGTTTTAGGTATATCTTCTCTAAAAAGGACCTAAACCTGAGACAACGACATTTTCTTAAGTTTATCTAGGACTATAACTTCGAGATAGTCTACACTTCTTGGAAGGGGAACATTTTTGTATATTCACTCAGTCGGAGGTCTGGTATACAGCTTCTAGGCTAGGCGACAGAGAAGCTAGTTACTTTATAGATATCCTTTGTGGATAGAGATGGAGCAGCCTTCCTTCAGTCTCTTACAGTCACTCCCCCACTTCTTTAGTGATTCAGGTAGGCACAACAAGGGGACACTGACTGCAAGACACGACGTGCTCTGATATCCACAGGGTAGGCACATAATGGATTTTCTGAAGGTGGGGAGCACGTCATCCTTTTCAGAGGATGCACTATGGTACCAGTTTCACTTAAAAAGGAAGTTTTGAGGGAGTTCCCCACATCCCCTTTAGCAAAGATGTACTAGGACCTTCGACAACAGCACTGGTGGCCAGGTATGAAGAAGGAGGTAGCGGAGTTTGTCTCTCGGTGCCTCACTTGTCAGCAAGTGAAGGCAGAGCACCAGGTACCAGCAGGCTTGGTTCAACCTTTAAAGGTTCCAGATTGGAAGTGGTATGGGATATCCATGGACTTCGTGATAGGTCTTCCCCATACATCTTGGGGTAACAACTCGATTTTGGTGATCGTTGATCGACTCACCAAATCGTCCCACTTCCTACCAATCAGAGAGCAGGGTTCAGTAGAGATCTTGAGAAGCCTCTATGTGCAGGAGATTGTGCGGCTACATAGAGTACCTTCATCTATTGTCTCCAATCATGATGCATGGTTTACTTCCCGTCTATATAAGGGGTTGTAGGAGGCTTTCGGGAAGCAGTTTCGTCTGAGCACAACCTTCCATAATCAGACGGATGGTCAGACTGAGCGGACCATTCAGACCCTTGAGGACATAATGCATGATTGTGTCCTTGACTTCGGTCGCAGCTAGAAGTATCACTTACCTTTGGTGGAGTTTGCATACAAAAACATATGTCACTACACCATTGGGATGGAAGCTTTTGAGGTGTTATATGGGTGACCATACAGATCACCCTTGTGCTGGACTGACCCTGAGGAGTCAGCACTAGTGGGACCATAGATTGTACGACCTACCACAGAAAAGGTTCAGATCATCCAAGAGAAGGTGAAGACTGCACAGAGCAGATTGAAGTCGTATGCCGATAGGAGACGGAGACCACTGGAGTTCAAGGATGGAGACCATTTCTTTTTACAGGTCTCAACCCGACAAGGTCTATGGAGATTTGGCCAAGGTAGCAAGTTATCTCCTCGTTTCATGAGACCTTTTCAGGTCCTTAGCAGAGTTGGAGAGGTGTCATACCGCTTAGCTCTTCCACCTCAGTTTCACCAAGTGCACGACGTATTCCACGTATCCCAGTTAAGGAGATACGTGCATGACCCTTCCCACATCATCGACCATGGAGAGCTGGATGTCGACGATGGGGAGACATTTACGGAGGTCCCGGTGGAGATTGAGGATCGACAGTATCGAGTCCTATGTGGACGGTCAATACCTCTAGTGCGCATTCACTGGCAGCATGGGAACCTCTAGGAGAGCACATGGGAGTGGGAGGCTTAGATGCGTGCTCAATACCCCCACTTGTTCCTTTAGTTCAAGTTGTAGCTTACGGGGATGTAAAGCCCTAAGGTGGGGAGAATTTAAAGACCCTGAATTTCCATAGAAAATTGTTTCTTAAATACATGGGAATTTTATGAGTTCGCGAAAATTAACGACGCATGATTCTGAGGCCCGGTGTGCCCGGAATCAATTTATGAAGTCTTGTTCAGGTACGTTCAGTAAACGTATGAGTGGGTTTTTTATAACTTTGAACCGGTGCTCGGAATTGAAATCTAAGGTCATCGTTAAACTCGCAACACCGGAATTCGCTTAACTAGACTTTCACTTCGACAGTAGTGGGTCGAGATTAAAAGTTAGTTTTTGGGTTTTACGTTGAATAATAAAATAAAATAAGTGCATGTCTTATTTTATTTTATTTTTTATAACCACCATGTGGAAGTTGGAGGTGGGGACCACCACACCTTAACCTCCCATGAGAGGTTATGGTGGTGGGGTCCGCCCGAACCTAACCTCCTCTTCATGTTTATTGTGGTGGGGACCACCCAGGATTTAAACCCCCTTGGAAATCCCCATTAATGGAGAAACCCTAAAACTTTCATTAAGTGTAGGGGAGCCTCTTCAACTCCTCTAACACTTAATGTGCCTTATCCTCATAGTTAATTACCTAAGCCAACACTTTAAATTAATTAATTAAACTATTTTAATATTATGCCAACAATTTAATAGTATATCATAATATATTATTTTTTGCTTGGAATTTTTCAACTTGGTGAAACTTTTGAGAGGAGAGAGCTTGGGGAGAAAAGCTCTCGCTAATGAAGAACGAAGAACGTGTTATTCCAATTAAGAACGTCGGTGAGGAGCATCTTCAACTCCCTTCCACGGAACCTCCATCGACGTAGGATGTGTTTGTATACAACGAATTGACATCCGCCTACCCTGCGACATCGTCGACAAACAACGAATAAGGTAGGGGTGTGTTTTGATTTGAGAAATGTTGATTCTTCCTTCCATGATTGTTTCTCTTGATCCGCTTACTACAAAACTAATGTGGAAGGACCGGGCCAAATGAACACGGCCTGATCCCTCCACCGTTCTTGTGAATGTTTGGTGTGTTCTTCGCATTCTTCATGGGTGACGTACAACGGATCGTTGTGAGTTTGTTGTGTGATGCAACAGTGCCAAATTAAAGACCCAATGTCACAATGACCTAGAGGAGGTGCGATGACAATAGAGGGTGATGGATCGAACTAGAATAGGAAGGACCGTTCAACAACCGTTCTTCGAGTGGGTGAATCAAATCGTGTTTTCATAGCCGATCAGAGGCCTGAAAACACCAGAGATTACTATGGGACATCGGGGAGACCTAGTGTCTGATGTTTAGTGATGAACGGACTATCAAAACGAAGAATGAACTTCATGGGAGGCAAGCTATCTAGAGGCTCTATTTCTGGAAAGTTCTAAAATACACAGTGTGTACTTCTAACGAACACTCCGTGTAGAACGGGCGTTCTGTGGCTTGAGTTTAGGATTCTATAAAAGTAACACTTGGCATGTGACCCTGGTCACACAGCGTGTATTATCTATGCAGAATGAAAGAAGAAGCTTCACGAGACATGGCGTGTATTCTGGGAAATACATGGACACAGGCAGAATTACATGGCCAAGGGACACGGCATGTACTCTCTACGCAGAATGGTAGAAGCGTCTTTGCGAGACTTGGTGTGTATCCTAGGGATACACGGACACAGGGTAGACTACAATGGCATGTACTCCACAACATGGACAGGCATATCCAGTGGCATGGGCTACCCCGTGTACCAGTTACACGGGTTGGTGAACACGGTTTGAGGCCGTGTACGGGCACATGGCCAGCGTACACGGAGCCGACCCCAGTTTCATAGACACAGCGTGTAACCATACCACACGCCATGTACTTACTTTTCTACACAACCAGCCTAATGATACAGGACATTGTACACGGGTAGTACACGAGGTCTGAAGACATTGTATGTGCCTCTTTCCTACACGTCGCGTACTTTTTGAGAAATGGCTTGGCCATCTTGTCCTTAGTTTCTTGGACACATTTTTTTTAGCCCCCTATGACGTGGCAGACCTTTGGGATACTTCTTCTTGAAAATTCATGGCAATTTATGTATAGACACTTGGCTTGAGGAGCGGACCCTCCCGGAATCAAGCATGATTTGTGCGGAACCTTGTGGCTGGCTATGCACTGACGACTGTTCCAAGATCCTGTGTGGGTTCAACAGCACTGACGACTATTCCTGGATCCTGTGTGGGTTCAACATCACTGACGACTATTCCTGGATCTTGTGTGGGTCCGACAACACTGATGACTATTCCTATATCCTGTGTGGGTTTGACAACACTGGCGATTATTCCAAGATCTTGTGTGGGTTTGACAGCACTGACAACTGTTCCTGGATCCTGTGTGGGTTCAACAGCACTGACGACTGTTCCTGGATCCTGTGTGGGTTCGACAACACTGACGATTGTTCCTGGATCTTATGTGGGTTCGACAGCTTCAACGACTGTTCCTGGATCCTGTGTGGGTTCGAAATCTCTGTTTACAGTTCCTGGATCTTGTGTGGGTTTGACAGTTCTAATTTCTGTTCCTGGATCCTGTGTGGGTTCGACAGAATAGATGATTTAGTGGCTACATCTAATCATTTCTATCTCTCTACATAAGTTGTATACCTATGTGAGCTGAGTCACTAACTTTTTGTTTTCTTCATGATTGAGATGGATTACTTAATAACTTAGGTATATGTATGGGCATATACCTAAGTAGAGTTATCTATTGATTTCATACCTTGTGGCTTATCCTTGTTGGATTTTGTGAGACCTTGAGGGTCTCAGGGTCCCTACTGAGTATCGTTATACTCACCCCTCCATGGGATATGCCTACACCTCATTGTGTTGGATGCAGATGACGGACAGTGCTGACCGAGGCTGAGTGTACTTGGACTCGACGGTGCGCGTAGGTGGACCTCATGACGAGTCGGTACCTGGAGGAGACTGATAGACGTGGAGTGATGAGAATACTATTTGTACCTACCCTTCAGGTAGGATCCGTGGTGGATGATCCAAGAACTATTTTTCATCTTTCAGCTGTTTTTTCCCTTTTCGTTTCTACTTGTACTTTACAGATGATCTTGTATTTCTGGCCCCTTTACTTTTTAGCACTCGCTTGATATACAGTTTTGCTTAGTGTTTTGTATCCATCTATGTGCTCTATTGTGTGTTTTTATAGTTATAAATGCAATGCCTTCCAGATTTATAGAATTATTCCTTTGGTGCTACTCGCCAACCCCTGGCCTATGGAAGGCGGGCTCGGAGTAGTCACAGCACGGGTCCTAGGGGACGGGTCGTGACATGGATACCACAAGTTACCTTTATGATTTATTATTTCATAAATATTATGATTACATAAGGTATGTTATGATTAAAAAGTATGGTTTAAATTATTTTTACTTATTGATGTGCCAATGTTTTATTTCCTTATTTTATAACCCTTACTGATCTTTTTATGATCATCCTAATTTTTGAAATGTTTTTCACTGGACTTAAAGATGAATAGGGTTAATGATGGGATCAATGAAAAGTCATGTTTTCTAAAACATGGAACTAGACAAGTTTATTTTTTTAAGATTTTTTATTTTATAAAATAATGGAAACAAAGAAGAAGTGTCTACTTTGTAATTTTTGAGATGTAATAGTTATGGCCTATTTCTCTAAAGCTCTAAACCTGAAAAGATCCTTAATGTAAGTTATTAACTTAATTCAAGATTATGTAATGTTTAAGGCTGGGTCCTTATATGTATGCAGATTTAATAAGGGGTTATGTATCTAGACCTTAGTATCATAAAAGTATAATTTCATTTGTATAAATGGAGTATTTATTCCATAAATCCCAATTTTAGTATTTTTTTTATTTAATAAAGTACACATTAATAAAATATGAAGTTGATAAATATATTTTTTGATACAAATAAAACATAATTATATTTTAAGAAAATATATACACTGTTATAATAAATTAAGTTATTCTAAATAAAAATTATTTTCATGAAATAGTATTATAAAACAATATTTATCTAAATATAAATGATAATATAATTTTATAATTTCTTATAATATTTTTATAAGTTTTAGAAAATATATTTTCTATACTCCACTGTTTAGAGCTTTAAAAAGTCTCCTTAGAAGTATACCGCTTATAAGGAGAAGATGATCAGTGGTGGACACTTATTAAGAACATAAAACCAAGAGGGGAGATTAATTTTGTGGAGTGGGAAGAGTTTTGGAGAACAATTTTCACCAAATATCTTCCCCATTCGATGAAAAAAAAATGGAGAAGGAATTATTATAGCTGAAGTATAAGGAAAATGAATCGTTGGGAAGCTATGAAATGAAATTTGTGATACTAGCTCGATATACCTCTAGAAAACTAAGATTGTGAAATCTATAAGAAGATAGTGCGGAGTGATATAAAGGATAAAATAGATTTTGGAGAGATAAATTGGACACATAATTCAAATTAAAATAAGAGTGGAATTGATCCAAACTCATGCAATAATTTTATCATGGAAAAGAATAGAAGAATATACAACTTCCCATGTACAACAAATGTGGGAAGAAACATTTGAGGAATTTCTTTCTTGGTAGAGGAAAGTTCTAAAAGTGGCAAAGAGATGGCTATATAGCTCAGAACTATCACAATGAGTTGAATCTTAAACATATCAATACAAATTATAAAGGGTATATGGTGCAGGAACAACCCAATGTTCAATGCCTCAAATGTGGAAAGATTGGACACTTTTAAAATCAATGTCTAAATAGGAATATAATGGAGGGAAACCACTATCAAGCTCATCCTAAGCTGAGGGAAAAATTCATTCTTTTACAATCAGGATAGTTGAAGTAGTGGCTCCAAAAAATGTGGTGGTAGGTACACTCATTATGATCTTAAATCTAAAAAGTGATTTGTTTGACTCTGGTTCTAAACATTCCTTTATTTCATCCATGTTTTCAAATAATTTATAATCAAACCCAAAATTATAGAAGTAGAGTTTCATTTAAGACACCTATATGGATTATCTAATCATCAAAGAGGTATATAAACTCTGTTAACAAATTTGGTGAGAATAATCTCATTGAAAATATATTCATTCTCATAGTGGAAGTCGACACTATACTAGGGATAGAGTGGCTCTCAAAGTATAATTCTAAGATAAACTACAGAAGCAAGGAAATTTTAGTGGTCTTGAATGGAAAACAAATAGTTATTTTCAAATGAGAGATATCCCAGTCTGATCTTTGTCTAGAATCACATCATATAGCCTTATTTATTGAGATTATTAGTGAATAGGGAGAATAAAATGAAAGTATAAAGACATAAAATTTCCCCATTGTTCAAGAATACATTGTTTTATTTTCTGGAAATTTACCTAGACCTCCCCTATAAATATAGGTAGATTTATCTATTCAACTCATCTCTAGATCTAAGATAATATCGAAAAACCCATATAGAATGTAATATGTAGAGTTAAATGAATTAAATAATAATATTCAAGATCTTTTGGAGAAGGTTTTTATTCTACCAAGTGTTTCTACATGGTGAACACCTATTCTACTTGTAAATAAGAAGAATAGATCAATGCAACTATATATTAATTATAGAGAACTTAATGGGATCACAGTGAGGAAAAAATATCCTCTTACAAGGATTGAAGATTTTTCTCAACCAGTTATGAGTGTCTCAATTATTCTCCAATATTGAACTTTGATCATAGAATCATCAGTTGAGAGGGAATAAAGAAGATGTCCCAAATAATACCTTTCAAATAAGATATGAACATTTACATTTTTATGTTATGACCTTTATATTGACAAATGATCCTACCATATTTATGGATTTGATGAATAAAGACTTTAATGTAAAGTTACTGACCCCAATATCCCATAGTTAGTGGTTTCTTTATTATATTAGCATAAGATACAAGAAATTACGTCCCAAAGGACTGAATAGTTTATTAGTCTTGGTAAAATAGATTTATACTTGGATCTCAAATAACTTTTGAAGACCTAAAATACAACATAGTGAATTTAAATATTCTACATCCTTAAACTCATTCAAATATATCTTCTTCATAGCCTGGGTAAAGGAAGGAAAATAAGGGTGAGATCAAATGATCAGTAAGGGTTATGCACAATAGAAGATATCTTGAGTAAATAAGTAATAATAAATATGTAAAGGTAAATAAATGAAAACATATGACATTTAACCAATAACTTGAGCATAAAGAATAATATGGAAGGAATAAATTATGATCAAATAATGACATACAAATACTCACATGATCTTGAAGTTAATCCATGGATATCATAACTAATCAAATAATAACATGGACATTAATAAAAAAAATTATAATGATATAATGAATAATGATAAACATCATAAACTTACCATAAAGGCATCATTCCAAGACATATTACATAAATGGGTAAGGGCTCATCCAAATCACCAAACTAGTTTTACTCATGATACATATCGATTCATAGAGGGGTGATAGCATACCCTTTAATAACATAATAGGTCCAGTACATTCATCATATGAATGGTAATAGTAATAATTAAATACATAATAAACATAAATATTTGTATTGGAAAACCAACATAAAAAATGTTAATATTACCCCAGTCAAAAGGATCATAAACTATCCAAAGAAAGAATAAGGATGGTATAATTACAAAAAATCCCCAGTGGATAATAAAAGGGTTGTTTTTGTTGATGAATATAAATACCATAAAAATATCATTAAAATCTTTTTTAGGGAAAATACACTTTTCATTTTGAAATCCACTTTTAAAAACTAAAAAATTATAGAATATTAGTAAAAAAAATTCTTTGAGATGAATATTGGAAATATTTAAATTAATATTAAAATCAATGATTGGTCATGTTGGATGGAAAATTTTATTCATTTAGAGTACATTAAAATAAATATTCCTTCCACATTTTCAATAAAATGTTAAAAAGTACCATATTCGGAAAATGACAAGAATATTCCTTTTCAAACATTTTATAAAAAGTCATACTTGGGTAATTTTTTTTAGTAAATAATTAGATAATATTAAAAATATTATTTAAAACATTTTAAAATAAATATTTATATGTAATAAAAATATTCCCAACCGAGTAGAAATATAAGTCAGTTTTACTTAAAATTTTGATTTAAATATCTTGAGTACTTAAAGAGTGTAAAATGAAAGGAAAACTTATAATTTTTAGAAATGACCATATTAGAATAAATTATTTTTCTTTTAATATATAAATATTAAATAATTCTCTCATCGGAGACTTAAAAATAAATAATCTCGAATAATGATGTGATTGTGAAATAAACCCTTAACACTTTGGTAACTTTTGAATCAAAACCCCCATGAAAGAAATAACTTGAAATGAAAAATTAAATTCCATTAATATAAATATATTTATTATATAAAACATAAAATGGGTATTAGATACATCTCATAAAAATAAATAGGTTTAGAATAGAAAATATTTCTCAATGGAGTGGAAATTGACATGAAATATCTTACCAAGATAATACCGTTGAAGTACGAATTAATCAATGAATTGATCATGTGTATAAAATGTAAATCCACATAAAAAGTGTAAATAAAATATAAAATAATCATAATTCATTACACACATAGTCTTAGAATATCAAATACAATTAAAAAGTAATATAACTTTATGAAAAGAATTTGAGTTGTGAAACCCCTTACCACTTGGTAACTTTCAAGTCAAATACTCATGGATGAAATAAATTGAATTGAAACTTAAAATAGTAGGAATTATGAATAATTCATGATTGAATAGGTAAAAGGTTCAATATATAAACCATATAAAATAAATTACTTGCATAACATTAAAATATGCCTCAATGAAAGGAAATTCAGAAAAAATCCCTTACCTTAGGCCTGAATAATCACATGCATTCTTTATCTTCCTAAATAATATGATTAATTTAATTATTTAATTTATTAAAATATCTTTTAATGATTATTATTAATTTTACTTTATTTAATACCACTTTATATTTAATTATTTAATCAATTAAGTTCACATCGGATGTTTTGACGGTCTGTTCTTTTTTCCAAAATGACTTCGATAGTTTAACTATGGTAAAAGAGATCATTTTTTTATCATCTAAAAAATAATTATCATGAAATAATTATCTTTTTTATATACCAATTATACTTTTTAATCCAAACTTAAAATATGGTTATGAAAAAATGAACTGTGTTATAATCACGGAGACGGTAAACCACTTGTATGCACAAGCAACGTTTCTATTTTTCAATGATCGTGTTGGAAAGATCATAGGAATTATTTTACCCTAAAATAATGATAATTATAACATAAATTTAATATTATTTCTTTAAATAAACTTATATATAGAATTCATGTGATGTGGTTATGAGAAAAGAATCACATCGCTTCATGGAGGAGGTAATCCACACACATGCATGAACGACAATATCAATTTTAAATGAATGGAATTCCAATAAATTATATGATATAATATATTTAAATAATAGTAAATAAATAATTAATATATATATATATATAGTAAATACATCATTAAAAACAATCATGAGTGGTGGTTATGGAAAAATAATTACATCGGTTAATGAGGCGGTAGTCCGTCGTACATATGAATGACAGTTTCATTTCCAATATGATGGAAGATTATATGGATATACGGTATGAAATAAACATAAAAATATCTAAGTATATGGGATACACTGATTTTTTTATATTATCATGGTTTTATAATATTTAAAGTAGGTGTAATTAGAAACAAAACAAAAATGCTCAGTGAGGAAGGATACCTCTTATTTGGACAACCTCTTTAGGTTTACACCAAAAGCCTTCCTAGAAGGGTTTTCTAATCAAGAAAATTACAATATGATGTAGTAATTTAACTAAGGAATTGATTTTTGAATGTATTTTCCAAACCAAAATAATTTTTAAATGTGAATAAAATATGAGATAAGGTTCCCTTTTATAAGTGAAGGGAGGGACACTTTTGAAATTTCTTAAAAAATTAAATTAATATAAATTAATTTTAACGTTAAAATGGATCCAAATTTATATAATTTTAATATAAGATTGGTATAGTTTTAAATACTATCATACAAAAAAATTGGAGTTTAGATTATGTTTTTACCCTTATCTCTTTGTTTTAACCCACATTAGCCCTACTTGATAATTACTGCAACAACGATGCTTTTACTCTTTAGGGGACAAGATAGTTATTATAAAAGGTAAATCGGTCCATAAATGAACCATATATGATATTTTAAACATATAACTATCAATTTTATGAATATGTGATCTTTAGGAATTTTAAATCATTTAAAAAAATTTATTAATTATAAAATAAAATTAATGACATTTTTTAGACTATTCATTTAATTTGATATTAAATAAATCAAGAAAAATAGAAAATTCAAATATAGAGTTTTAAAAATTTAATAATATTATATATTCATATATAATTTTTTTGGAAAATTATAAATCATTCAAATTATATTACTTTAATATTTTCAAAATCATTTATTTTATTTTTCTATTAATTAATAAAATACTTTGTCTATATTGCATAATCATTTAAGGTAATTATATTATCTCCAAAAATTAGATATAAATTATAATAATGAAATTAATTTCATTATTCTCAAAATAATAATTAATATTCATTCATTACTTTTATTTCTCCAAATGTGAATACATAAGAGATATTCAGAAGTAAGAAAGTGACATTGTGTATTTTTCTTTTCATAAAATACTATATAGGTCACTTAAATGGAAAAGTGTCCCATAATATAATAAATTTCAAGACTAAGGTGAAATTGGTCAAAAATAAATTCATCAAATAAGATTGAAGATAAAAATTGTGTCCTTATCACTTATTTTTAACCTAGGTTAACCAGATTTACCCTTTTACCCTGGGGATGAATTTATATTTTTTTTACTATTCATTATGACCAAAAATTAAGTTGAACTTATTGAATAATATTACTTTTTATAATTAAACAAATGGAATCCATTTTACCAAATTCAATCTCTATAAGGGCAAGAAATTCATTTTATAATTATTCTGCAAACTTCGATGAAAAACGGTTTTTCGAAGAACAAAAATTCCATTTTAAGTCTAAAAGTATTTTTATACCAAGATAACATATAATGTTAATTAATATATAATTAATTAGATTATTTATAAATAAAGGGTACTTATATCAATTTTGGATCAAATTCAAAATATTGTGCTGCTTTTTCAATGAAAAGAAATGAAAATTTAAAAAAAATGGTATTTTTTACTATTCATTGAAAAATCAATATTTTTTGAAAAATATTGAAATTTAACCTTAAGTTAATTTTAAAATTATGATTTAAAAATTGAATTTAATTTTTTAAAATAAAAATTAACATGTTGTATTTTCTCACTAAAAGCAATAAAAACATTTTTGATGAAAAGTATATTTCTAGAGCATGTAAAGACCTTACTGAAAATTAATTAATTATTTGAAAATATATTTTCATTATATAAAATATTTATATATAATTTTTTTAAAAAGTGTTTATCCTTATTTATACCACCAATTTCGATGGCTATGTTATAATGGTCAAGTTTAAATATTTTAATAGTATATCATGGTTGGTTTAAACTTTATGTTGTGTGTGGAACAAGCTATATATTAAATCAAATTTATTTTAAAAAATATATTCGAAAATATTAAGGTGCTACATTATACTCAAATAAATAAATTTTTCCCTTTTAATTCTATTTTGGTCGTCAAAGTTCTAACCTTTTTGAAAACCCACATCATACATAAGGATACTAATACTTATTTAAAAAAATAAAGTAGAAATCATATAGGTTACCTAAAATATTAGGTATTCATGTTACTAGATAAGGAAAACATTAGTGGGAGGTTAAAATATAAAAATGGAATATAATAATAACATCTAAGGACTAATACAGAGTGATAGATTGATCAGTTTTGTATGATCATTATAAGATCATATACAGCAAAAGACAACCCAAACACAGGCAAATCTATATTCGAGAATCAACATGTAAATAAAATGTATAAATAGTGTACCTAGAAATTATCAATGACAGTAGTCTTCTAATTCTTTATTTATAAAGGATAATTATTTATGAATATCATGAAGTATTGAATAAAATCACTCTGTCGTCGAGGGGGGTACAATGACCAATGGATTTCAGATCAAGTCATGAGGATACCCAAATGCTTAAGGGGTAATATCACCTTCATATTAGATGATAAATAGAAATATGGGAGGAATAGATAAATGAGATTATTTCTCATAGTTACTTGTTTACAATAGTAGGGATTGCATCCCTTTATATAGTCATCCATGAAGTATTTCATTAAATGAAAATGTGTCATCCATATTGGTGTTTCCATATAAATTTATTCCCATAATTCATTTAATCCTATTCAATGAGTGATCAAACCAATTAATATATTCATAACAGATTGTAATAGATAATTAAACCATTTAGGATAAAAATATATATATCAAATATACATATTTATTATCGATGCATCTAATACATGTATTACAATAAATGCATCAAATGCATGTAATTAAATAAACATTTTATATATATAATATAATATTTTATTTATTTATTTATTTATCTAGTGCATATCGAACAATCTCCCACTTTCACTAAACTACCAAAAGGACTTTATTCATAACTTCACAACTCTTTGTGAATCCATCCAAACTCTTTTGGATATGGTTTTTCATTAAACTCTATTTTGAGAAAACACTTTTTCTAAACTTTTATCCTTGGAAAAGGGCCTAATTGTGTGACCCTATAGACCTTATCACTATTGACAAAAACTTTGAAATCTCTATTTTATAGAGGTAAGAAAAGAGAATCCTCTAACAAATAAGAAGTGCTACTTAATCTACTTAGAGGTCTCGTGTGATCTCCATAAAACATAATCATATCTCTATACAAACATGCCCACCACAACATGTATCATATACACCATATGTACATTATATAATGTCTTTTTTCATGAAATATAGTGACCAATAGACATGGAACATGTTAATATAGTATAGTTCTCTCATCATTTTCTTGAATCTATAAAAAAGACAGACAATGTGGATGAATACATCACATGTCATTCACCTATCTAATAAACACGTCACATTTCACTTATCCAAGTAAATGAACAAATCATATGTGAAACAAATAAGCATGGTCATGCATTTCCTTGGTATAAGTTAATCAACGTACAGATGTCTTTCCATTTTATACAAGTGGATAGATCCCTTCTTGGTTGCATTCCAACTGACGGCATGATTAGAAACATACACAACCACCCCCTGATTAGCTAAGTTTATATGGTGAATTGCGTAAGTAGGGCATAAAAGTATGAAGGTTCTCATGTAAGGTATCTCACAAACCTAAGGTAATAAGGACTAATAATAAGAATACATCTCTAAGTATATCTATGACCGTATGAAATTCCATGAGATATACTTTTGTAGATCAGTCCAAGTAATAATGCTTTACTTATTACCTCAAGAATCTATTATTCTATATCTCATATCCTTAATAATAGATATAAGAATCTATTCAAGCTTTTCCTTACATATCATCACAACCCATTAAACTCCATAATGATCATCAGTTAGGGAAAACTCGAAAGTTTTACTTTTATGGGATATTTATCAATTGACCATTCATGTAAAATAAATCTCAGCACACGTGGATGAATGATAAATAGAGATTTCCTTTATAATAATAAAATTATATGTTTACAACCATTAAAAACAATATATTAAGAGATTATATATGACACTCATGTGGTTGTTGTAGTAATGGATTTTAAATATTACATCCAAATTTAATTCATGTCATATCCTTATGTGACCATCTCATTAAATACTCTCACTAACCACTTAGTATGAAGCAAGCTAGTTTGAATAATGGTGAGATGTTGGAATCATATTCCTTAAGTTCAACTCTTTGAACTTATATTCAAAATTCTTAACTTCATAAAATCAAATGTTATATTGTTATATTATTTTTTATACTTAGAACTCTTTCTAAGTACACTATCATCATACAAGGAACCCTTTCCATCAAACCTTTTTTTAATCTTTCATAAATAATGTAATTTTTTACATTATCACATTATCAGAAAATCCTAGAAACTTTAAGGATAAAGTGATACCAACTTTTTTATAGTCACTAAAGTAAATATTTATATTATTCTTTACCATCATACTCTAAACTCTTTTAGGATAAATTGATTACACTTTTTTACAGTAACTAATGTAACTCTTTAAATATTTCTATACCATTGTACCCAAAACTCTTTTAGGATATAAAGTGTAATACTTTGAGTATTAACTAGTATAATACATTTTTGTAATAGTGATGTTCACTTATTATGGTAACTAAATGTAACTATTTACATTTTTATTTACCATTATATCCTTAGCTCTTTTAGGATATTAATTGAATTTTACTTTCTTATAGTAATTAATGTAACTATTTAAATTTTTATTACTATCATATCCTAAAAATTCTTTTATTATATCAAGTGAAATTCACTTTATTACAATAACTAAACATCACTCCGGATATTTATTTATTGGAATATATCCTAAACATTTTAGGAAATTCTATAAAGAATCACAATAATTTTATACTAGTATAATCCTTTAGTTAATAGTAATATTCACTTTTTCATAGTAACTAAGTATAACTATTTACATTTTTCTTTACTGTAACATATCCTAACTCTTTAGGAAATAATGTAAATAATAACTTAAACTAAATGCGGTAAAAAAATTACTTTTTTACTTTTAAAATTATCTAAGTTCAAACATACTCCCACTAGCCTCTTAGACACTATATTCTTTTTAGAATATCCTTCTAAGACACCAAAAACTACCTTTGTTTTCGAAAATAACATTTATTTCATTTTAGTAGGAATATTAAAAAAAATGCATTATTGTTTCCATGTTATATATATATATATATGGAATTTTATGTGTTTGTAACCTTTATTTTTCAAAAGAAGATTTTATTAAAATATCTCACCGATGGGTGGTGGGAAAACATTCCCACATATTTTAAAAAATATGTGGATAAACACTTTTATCCTGGATAAAAAAATTTATCTAAATCTTCTTCTCAATATATGTTATAGAAATTGATGAATCCTAAACCATGTATATTCAATTAATCATCTCAAAAAAATTCATAAAAACTCTTTGTTATTGAACATATTCTCTTATCATGTGAGTGAAATGTGATAAAGAAACACATATTTTACTCAGATTCATTTGATCTTAATAAAATCATTTACATTCAAATCCTTGATGTAGTAACTACTTACTTCATCTCTTGAATGAAAATTGTAAGATCTTTAAATTCTTTATTTTTATTTTTAACTCAAATATATTTACAACACATTGTAAAATATACATTTGATATCATAACCCTTCAAAATCAAAGAATTTATTTATATAACCCTTATATCAAACATAGAAATTCCATGGGGTTCCCAAAAAACCTTCAAGTATTCTAGATAATCCCATCATATGGAATCATTACTCCTTTTTAATAGTATCATCAAGTTTCAAAAAACCTTAGCTGGATTCTTGGGGAAATATTATTGGACTTTCCAATGAAATTTCTTATTCCATATTGAACCTTTACACATTCTTACTATCATCACAATGCGCGAATCTAAAAATCATATGTTTAGTTCATTTATTATCAACACTTTGAGAATATTAGGTAAATTTTTCTTTAATTCATTCACTTTTTTGGGACATTTCCATAATGAAAATGGGATTAATTCTATAACTGGAAAAATACATTTTAGTCTTCTCTTTAAGGAATTTTATATAGTTAAAATAATAACAAACCATGTGTAAAAACACCCATTTGATTTCATTTAAAAATATTTGTTTAAAAGATATCCTTATGTGCTAAATGAGATATTGTACACATATTATAATGAGTTTATCAAAGATTGAAGCATCCAAGTTATCAATATAGAAACTCCTTTTCTCCATTTACTTCAAAAAAAATCAAGCTTCAATTATTTTCATCTTTATAACCTTTTTTATATCTACAACACTTTGTAAAACATACAGTTGATATAATATATTTTTCAGAATAATAGAATTTATTTAGATAACCAATATAGAATTAATGAAACTTTTAGTCTCACCAAGTCTTTAATATATTCAATAATATTTAATATCATTTGACTTACCCAATCATATTGAGTATATGAGACTCAAATCAATGATTTAACCAATCATATTAAGTACATGAGTGGAGACTAATATTCCATTAGTTATTTGGAATCTAATTTCCTTGAAACCAAAAAAAAATATTTCCATGCTTCCTTAAGATTCTTGATTTTATTGTTTAACAACTTCAACACTTGGTTAGTCAGGAAGGAAGTTTTCATACAAATATAATTTCCCTATTGATTAAGAACTTTCCTTATGCTATCAGTCTTATAAGTTTATTACTTTAAGATCCTTATTTCAAGTATTAATATAAAGTTTATTTTTATGATGATGGTGAATTTATCTATAACATAAATTTTAGGCAAATGTAAATCATGTCATATATATTTTCATTAAGGAATATTAATAAGAGTATTCCCACTAAAAAATGATGACCCCATATATCAAATCTATTTATTGGACCAAGATATGTATTTCATTTTTACTTACACTGGTTATTAGGTAAGAAATTCATGATTATGTAGGTATAGAATCATCTCAATCATAAAATTTATGATTCTTGGATAGTTGAGCAGTTATGGGTTCACTCAACTCTATTCTTCTAGTATCATAACTATTTGGGCTTCCCAGCTAGTGTAACTCAAATAAAATTCCAAGAATAATCCAACTAATTGCAATAAAGGTATACTCATGATAATCTTGACAATACCAAACATAATAATCCTAAGTTACTCGTATCTCACTTACCATACACAATATAATATAGGGGTACTCATGATGATCGACAATACATGGTTGAATGATTGAGGTCTTGACAAGTGTATCTTTGGAAGGAATCTCATACTTAGTATTTAAAAGATTTTCCGTTTAATGTATAAAAAATCTAATATACATCATATACATATTAAATTAATAATTATTACATCCTATTTAATAATTATATTCTCATGTTTTATTCCCTTTTATTGTATGCATTCTTTTAATTATTTAGTTTTGGAATCCTTATTCCAACCACCAAATTAATGTGTTCCCACCACATAAATGTGTAACTCTTTACACAACCCAAAAGTTTGTATTAATAAAAAAAATAGAAGTTAAGTATATTCATACATATCCAAATTAATCATATGTATGAGGTACATGAACACTTCATGTAAAGGAATAGAGTTATATGATATTGGAAAACTCCACATGAGTAATCCCGGAGCGACAGATAGCAAACCCCATTCACTTTCCTAACCAAGGAAAGCCTATAGGAAAGTAGGAGGTATAACCCAAGGTCCCTCTACCCGAGTAGACTTCACTCAAGAGAGAATTCAATTCATAAAAACTCTAAAACCTAATATTCAAAAAACAAGGCCCAACAACTACACTCTAGCTCATAACTAAAATTATAAACCGATGTCAAGGTAGATGAAAACTAAATTTTATGATATAAAACCAAGCATGATATGAAAGGATATATCTTATAATCAATTCATCATATAAATTTTGGTATATAGTTATTCATAATATAAACAATTTATAACTCTAAATATAATTGGGAATAACCTTTAAATAAAACAATTAAAATATTTAAACATGCGATAAAAATTTATGAAAAATTTTATAAATAAAAGATAATTATAAACCATTTAATAATTTCAGCTTTAGAATTATTAACATTCCATAAATATCGAATATAAACTCTTTATATTATTTCCAATATGAACACTTCTATATTTTTTCATTAATATGGAATTTCCTTTTAAATATATGATACTACATGAATTATAAACTATTTTAAATTCAATTTCTATTATGTAAACCTTTTAAATAATCCAGATATCACATACTTAATTATTATTTTAACCTTGATCATATCAATTATCCAAACACCTTTTTATGTGGCTTAAATAATATCCAAATAAATCCCCTTTAATTTAAACAATTTCAAATTAATTTGTTATGTACTAAACAATAATATAAATGAAATTTGATAAATAAGCAATTTATTTATTTCCAGAATATATGATATTAATAAATTATTCATAAATAAATGCTAATTATAAACATTTTATAAATTTTAAAGAATATAAAAAATTTATATTCTTATAAATATGACCCCTTTAACATTTTATATTAAATTAAATTTATATGATATTTCATGAATTATAAATATTTTATAATTCAATATTTATTATATAAACATTTTTATATAACCTAATTATCATATATAATTAAATTTATAAACCCTTTAAAAATATCCTTTTATGATTTCTAAATAAACCATTTACTTTTATATCATAAATTATTCCATTTAATTTTTTAAAAGGTATAAAAATATATTTATCAATTAACTATAAACATTTTATAGTTAACTAATTTATAAATATCTCAAAATAACAATTTTTATTATTATTTATAAACAATTTATAAATATAATAATTCAATTCAAAATTAAATTCTATTGAGTAAATTAAATATTTTATATATTTTGATAAAAAAAGGTAATATATATGAACTTTTCCATATTTTATTTTCGGGCTAGAAAAATCTCATTTTACAATTAAAACATATTTTTCATAATTTAGTAAATGTGTGGATTAATCAAAGAATCCTATGCTCTAATATCACTGATGGGTTTTGTATAATCATCATATGATCATATGCAGTGGAAGATAACCCAAACACAGTCAGATCTATCTTCAATAATTAATGTGCAAATAAAATGTGTAAACATTGTAACTAGAAATCGCCAATGGCAACAATCTTCTTCTTTCTTGGAGAGGTATAATTCTTGATAAAGATCATGAAGCAATGAAAAAAAGTACTTTTCCTTCAGGGGGTACACTGACCAATGGATATGTGATCGTATCAGGAGGATATATAAATGTTTAAGGGGTGTAAGTTCCTTCATCTCAGATGATAAAAAACAATGTGGGGGGAAGACAGAAATTAGAGGCTTTCTATTAATTTATTATTTTAAATAGGAGGGATTACATCCCTTTATATATCCATCCAAGAAGCATTTCATTAAATGAAAACACGTTAGACATATTAATGTATCCATATAAATTTATTCCCATAATTTATTGAATCATATTCAATGGGTGGTCAAGACAATTAATCCTTTCATAATGAATTGTAACTAATAATTAAAACACTTTGGATAAATAAATATATATCAAGTATATATATTTATTATTTCATGTATTTAATACAATAATTATTATACATGCATCAAATGCGTGTAATAAAATATACATTTTATATATATAATATCATATTATATATATAAATATATTTAGTGCATATCTAACATAGAGAACATGTTCATGATAAAGTTAATGACCATAATTCTTTAAATTAGTGTGGGGTGAAAAGACCATCGATTCCTCGGAAATGAAGGTAATATGATAACATTTTTTTTCAAGATACTTTTCCTAGAATTAGGGAATTCCTTTACCATCTATATTAAGAACATAAGAAATTATACTTACTTGAAAAGTATAATTTCATCCATTAATCAATTTCAATCAAAATATCATCTTTTAATCCAACTGTTGAGTATTCAAGATGAATATTTTAATGACTTAATCACTAAAATAAACTTATAATGGATCACATAATCCAAAAAATGATAACAAGATATTCCTTATAACATTACTAAAACCAAAATTTTAAGAATAATGTAAGACAATATCCAAAATGAATAAACCTTAATATGAATAAATAATACATTAATCTCCAAAATTAAACAATAAAACAAAGGTTTCACATAGATAATTCCTTGAATAAATAACCCTATATCCCAAATAATCTCAATAACATAAAAATAAAATAAGGATTTAACCTCAAATTTTATCTCATACCCTTTAGCTTATATTTGAAAAAAAATAATAGAATTATTACCAAATAACCCTTTATGTTAAACATAAAGGTTATATGTACTTAAACATAATAAAAAGTCTCCAAAAATATCATTAATTAACTCAAAATAATAAAAAATAAAAAATATTTGATCCTATAGTATGTTTCCCAAAATCAAATTACTAATTTTCTATCAAATTATTTAAGTAAAAACAACGTCATACTGAGTAAGATATCACGTAGGCTAGTGGTAAGCATTACACCCTTTTCACCCTTCAATTGTGGGTTCAATCCCCATGGTCTTGCTAGATGCAATGGTTTTTCACCAAATATATGACTTTCCCTTTTTATAAAACAATATTTATATAATTTTTATGACGTTCCAAAAAAAATGATGAACATCCTCAAAAATTACATTAATCATTAAATTACTTTTTAACCACTAAGGTTTTCAATATATATTATTTTTTCCAAAAAATAAAATAATTTTAAATTACTACTATTAATTTAACATCAATGATCATATAAAGTTTATTAATAAATTTAAACTTGTGTCCACAAAATCTAAAATCATTACTCATCAAATAAACTTTCTAATAAAACATAAATTAAACTAAATGGTTTTATTCCCCTAAATTTCTCTGAAAATATCCTTAATAATTTTATAATCACATCACATAAAACCTCAAAATGGGTATCTATGCATTTAAGCTTATGAAAGACCTTAGACTTATCATCCCAATAAACTTTACGTTTATCCCATATCACTATGTCGTATCATAGGTTTCCAAAGATTTTATTTTCCAATTCATCTTAATGGTTCATAAAGAAAATGTGAATTAACCTAATCATATCTCCCAAGAGTGTTAAACTGGGTGAATAGTAAGGGAACACTCACCATACCCCAGGATGATGGTTAAGTTATACATGAAAAATTCTTTTTGGGGTTATTACCCCTAGATGCATATATTCCAAAACCATTTCCACTTTTAGAATCTAGACAGGGATGTATTACTTAGAAAACCACATAATCTCTACCTTACCAAAATTTTAGGATGTTATCCTATACTTATAATTGTCCTTAAAGTTAGTCATAGGTTTAAGTTTCCTAATCTATTATTTCTAAAATCTTGTTACCAATGTTTCAAATAAAACTTCTCTAATACCTACTATAAATTTCCAAACCCCAGTAGCCCATAGTTAGTGGTTACTTTATTACATTGGCATAATATACAAGAGATATCATCCCAAAGAACTGAATAGTTAAGTAATCCTAGTAAACTAGATACATATTTGAGTCTCGCATTTCATTTGAAAACATAAAACATGATAAAGTGAAAGTAAATATTATGATTCATTGAACTCATTAAAAGATCTGTTCTTCATATCCTGGGGAATGTAATAAAAATAAGGGTAATCAAAAATAATCCAAAATGGTTACATATAGTAGAATCTATCTTGAGTAAATTAGGAATAATAAATATGGTAAGTTAAATAACTGAAAATACATGCTCTTCAATCAAGAACTTGAGTAAGAATAATAATATGGTATATGTAAATTATGATCAAATAATTCCATATAAATAACCACATGATCTTAAATCTAACACATGAATATCATAATTGATCGAATAATTACATGGACATCAATAACTCATTTTATAATGATGTAAATTATAATTCTTGGCATCATAAACTTACCGTCAAGGCCTCATTCCAAGATATCTTACATAAATGGGTAAGGCCTCGACCAAATACCCACACTAGTTTGTATCATGCAATATATTAATTCATGAGGGGATATTATGGGCCCCAAACATTACTTACTAAGTGCAAAGCGTTCATCATATGAAATGGGAGAGTAATAATTAAATAAATAATCAACAAAAAAAATCAATATGGAAAAATAGCATTTGAAATGTTAATATTTCCCCAATAAAACTGATCATAAACCATATATATAAATAATAAGTATGGTAACATTACAATATATCCATATTGGAGAATAAAATTTTTGTTTTTGATGATGAATATAAATACAATAAAAATCATAATAAATGTTCTTGAAAAAAAATATCCTTTCATTTTGAAATACACTTTTAAAAACTAAAAAGTTCAATAATATTAGTAAAAAAAATTTATTTAAAAATAATCATAGAAACTTTTAAAGTAAGCTTCAAATCAAAGATCAGTCATGATGGAGAGAAAATTTCATTCATGTTGAGTACATTCAATCAAAGATTCTTTGCACATTTTTGGTAAAAATTTAATAAGTACCTTGTTCGGAAAATGACAAGAAGATTACTTTTAAACCATTTTATCAAAAGTCAAAAAAGGGTAAAAATTTCTTTAATAAATCATCAGATAATTTTAATAATATTATTTAAATATTTTAATAAAAATATTAATATAGAAGAAAAATATTCCTGATTGAGTATAAAAATAGTCCAATTTTCCCTAAAAACATGGTTTTGGTATATTAGTTGCATAAAGGGTGGAAAATGAAAGGAATAATTATAATTTTTATAAATAACCATTATATATTAATATATTTTGGGTTTAAGATAGAAATATCAAATAATTCCCCCATCAGAAACTTAAATATAAATAATCCTGAATAATAATGAGATTGTGAAATAAACTCTTACCACTTTGGTAACTTTTGAATTATATCCCTCATTAAATAAATAACTTCAAATAAAACATTAAATTCCATTAATATAAATATATTCATGATATATAATATCAAAGGGTTAGAAGATATACCTCATAAAAATAAATGGGTTCATATTACTTAATATGTCTCAATAAAGTTGAAATTGAGACGAAATCTCTAACAAAGATCATACCATTGAAGTGAGAATTAATCAATGAATTTATTGTGTGTATCAAATATAAATTCACATAAAAAATTTTAAATAAATAATAAAATAATCAATAATCATTGACACATAATCATAGAATATCAAAGATAATAAAGAAATAATATAACCTAATAAAATAAATTGAGTTATAAAAACCCCTTAGTGCTGGTACCTTTCAATTCAAATCCCCTCGGATGAAATAATTAGAATTGAAACTTAAAATAAAATTAATTATGAAGTATTAATGATATAACATGTAAAATGGGAAACATACACCCCATATAAAATAAATTGTTTCCATAATATAAAAGATATTCATCAATGAAAAGAAATTGAGATGAAATCCCATACCGCAGGTCTAACTCATCACATGCACTATTTATATTTTTGAATAATAAAATTATGTTAATTATTTAGTTTCTTAAGAAACTTTTCATTTTTATTATTTATTTTATTTTATTTCATACCATGTTATATTTAATTACTTAATCATTTAATTTCACATCGGATGTTTTGACGATATTTAATTCATATATCTAAAATGGATTTAGTTGTTTGACTATGATAAAAGAGGTAATTATTAAATCATATACATAATAATAATAATGAAAAAAAATTAATTTTTATCCATCAATTATACTTTTTAAAACAACCTTGAAATATGGTTATGAAGAATTAACCACGTTGTAACCATGGTGATAGTAAGTCATACATATGCATGAGCAACATTTCCACTTTTCAATGATCATAATGGAAAAAACATAAGTATTATTTTATTTTTAAATAATTATAATTATAACATAAATATCATATTATTTCTTTAAATTCACTTATATATATAATTATTTTTATGTGGTTACAAAAAAATGAATCGCATCGCTTCGTGGAGGTGATAATCCACACGTACACACGAATGGCCTTATAATTTTTAAATGAATGTAAAGGGAAGAAATTATATGATATATTATCCTTAAATAATGATAAATATTTCACGAATATAACATATATATATATAGTAAATCCATCATTAAAACCAACAGTGATCAGTGGTGATGGAAAATGAATTACATCAGTTCTTGAGGCCGTAGTCCTCCATACACACAAACAATGATTCTGTTTCTCATTGGACAGAAGAGGATATGGATATAGTGTATTTAATAAACATACAAAAATATTAGTATATTTTATATACTTATTTTATTATATTATCTTGTATTAATAATATTTTAAGGTTGTGGAAGAATAAATAAAATAAAAATACTTGGTTAAGAATGGTACCTCTTCTTCAGACAACATCTTTAGGTACACACCAAAAGGCTTCTTAGGAGGGTTTTATAATCAAAACAAGGACTTTGGTAGTTGTAAGGGGAGTAATTAAGTTATTTTTGTAGGTATGTTTTAAACCAAAATGATTTTTCAATTGTGAATAAAATAGGATAGGAGGTGCCCTTTTATAAGAGAGGGGAGGAACACTTTCAGAATTTCTTAAAATATTAAATTAATATAAATTAATTTTCATGTTAAAATGGATCCAAATTGATATAATTACAATATATGATAAGGATAGTCTTAAATAATATCATAAAATAAAATTTAAACAAGTTTTGAATAGTGTTTAACCCTTTTTTTTTAACCCACATTAACCCTTTTTGATAATCATCGTGATAATGATGTTTTTACTCTTTATGGGTCAATATAGTTACTATAAAATGAAAATTGGACTATATATGATATTTTAAAACATATAAAAATCACTTGGTTGAAGATGGTATTTTTATGAATTTTAAATCATTTAATAAAATAATATTTATTATAAAGTAACACTAATGCCATTTTGACACTATTCATTTAATTTGACATTAAATACATCGAGACAAAGGGGGTATTTGAATATATAATTTATAAAAATTGTGGAAGACTATAAATCATTCAAATTATTTTACTTTTAATATCTTTAATATCATTTATTATATTTTTCTATTAATTAATGAAATATTGTGTCAGTGTTGGGTAAGCATTTAAGGTTATTATATGTCACGACCCCCTCCATCCAAAGATAACCCTCCTAAAATGTTAATGGAGAAATGGAGATAATGACCCTAAGTCCTACCTCTATTAAGCCCTGGGTTGGAGACTAGCACCAAGGGTATACATATCTCAAAATCTAGGAGGCATTACCCTTTTTAGTGAAACAATATCAGGAGATAAGATGGTTCATCCCCAAAACAAATACACGGTATATATATATAAAAGAATGCAAAAAAACACCCCACATGCATGTTTTAAAATAGAACTAATGGAAATACAATAAAGCCTCCAAAGTAAAGTACCCAAAAGATAACTAAATCAGTGACTCACCAACTGTCCCAAGCCCAAGATAATAATTCCCAGAACAATCCATGTAATCCTCCTAGAAACCTAAAAATAGTTTTATAAATGTAGGTTGAGAACAAAAGTATACTCATTAAGAAAACTAATGTTTCTTATGAACAAGTTAGAGAAGAATACCAATGCCACTATGAGAAAACAACAGAACAAAATAGCACCTAAAATGTATTCTAGCCATCCAAACCTTACCAAGGCACCCTCATGAAATAATGCAAGCCAAGTAATTTAATATAATGCACATTGATGATAGGGTACCCCACACCACTTCCCACTAATTACCTATACTTTCCAAATGGAAAACATCCTCGTGCTCCCACCACTTCCAAAAGTACCATGTCACAACCCACCCGCACACACCTAGGCCTCACAAACCACACAACATCTCACTCGTGGACACCTAGGACACAAACTGCATCACATCCCCCCCACAGACACCAAGGACACAAACCACATCAAATATTGTCCACATACACCTAGGCCAAAAACTGCATCACATCCCACCCGCACACACCAAGGCCACAAACCGCATCACAATCCACCTGAAAACACCTAGGCCACAAACCACATCACATCCTGCCTACAAACACCTAGGAAAAACCCCACATCTCATCCCAAAGACACCTAGGAAAGAATAATGCATATCATCCGGAAGAAAACTGTGAAAGTATAACTTGCCCGCACTCACATGACCCTCACAAACCACAACTTGCCCAAAGAATCTTGGTCTATCACTGCCTAGAAGAGTGATTAGGGAAGAGGGGGTGTCCAGCCATTCATCCTCCCACTGAGATGTTTGGTAAATAAAACCTTCCCCATGATGATGGGGGTGTTTGACACGTAGAGATCAACTAGGTTGGGGTGCATATATAAATCACAAGGAAAAATAAAAGTATATACATATATGATACCAAAAACTCAAACCCAACATATGGGTTCCCAGACAGAAATCAACTCTCAATACTACCACCTTTTTTGTTACCTATAAATGAATAACACCACATAACAATACACAACCTCCTTTCAATTTCCAACCAATTTCATTTAATTTCCCTAATAATTTTATTGTTTGGATTTGACCACATTTAACCACACAGCCCATCATTTATTCATCTATTAACCATTCCCATTATGTTATCCAGTCCAAAACAAGTAATTCCACATTTTATTAATAAATTATTTATTCATTCCATCACTTCATGGGAAACTGCTAGGAAAATCACACCACAAGGAACACAAAAATAGTCATTTCAGAAGGTGGAGATCCTGATAAATTTAGGAATCTCCACATTAAAGATGCATTGTTCCACATTCTCTACATTTAATACCCATTTATGGTATATCATATACCGATATATAAATATGGGGTGAATCTGTCTACATGTTGCCACAATCCATTTTTTTTAAGAAGCCAATTTTTGGAAAAGTGGGAACCAAACAAAACATCCACAAACCACCCTTACAGACCAACCCAACATGACGATCAACACACTGCAAATAAATTTCAAAATTAAAACAAAATTCAAAATTCAAAATCCTTACCGCCACTGTAGCCATCCAAAGACCACAAAATTCAAAATTCAAAAACCAATGTATCACCATCTAGTTGTCTCGATCCATGCATCGCATCGAGTCCACTACCCTGCCTCAAGTCACACACCGATTACATCAGCTTCCCAGTCCACATCGAACCAGATCATCATCGATCTCCTCCGGCATCTGCCATCACCGATGAAAAAATCACCATCAACTCGTCGGCCAGTTCTCTGATGTCCACCGCCTAGCACCAAACACCATCGCCGCTGTTTCATAGAACCTCCCTCATCATCACAGTCAAAAACGATGATCCACCACCATAAGAATTTTCACCGTTCAAACATTGCCCAACCAAACTTAGGTCCTTCCATCGCCTGAATCTATCTGCATGTTATTAATGAATAATCACCCATAAAAAACACTATTGTCATTGTTCGAACTCAACCCACTCAGATCAGATATCAATGGAACCGACCCCCAACTCACAACCCCATTTGGTAACACATTATCACACAACTAGCTCACAACCCTACTTCACAACACTTATCATCCATTCCAAAATAAATCAATCTCTAAACCTGAGATTCCATTACATAGTTAGGCTGATGAATCATCTACAATTTCATCCATAACACCACCCAGGTCAACCAACAGCACACAAATGTGCTCATAGACATACCACAACATAAACCAGAGCAAACCCACACACCACAACATAGTCACATCACATTACATTAGTCCCACACATGAATCTACAACCATTCCACACATCACATCATAGACCATGACTTAACACATTTTTAGATTTAGAAAAGGGGAAACATGTCCAATTCCACTTCATTATTTAAGGGCATTATCACACAAACCAAATCCCGGGACATCCAATCACTAGATGAATTTATGAGATTAAATAATTTTCATATGTAAGTTTTCAATAGGAACCAAAAAACATGAAACCCATTTAGTGTGAAAAAAAGGGTCCCCAACATCCATGATTTTCAGCAGATCATCAATCCCGTATAATTCAATATATCACAATCATAATATCAAAGTCGTAAAAGCATGCAGAACAAATCCCTCTACCCCTTTCAATTTTAGTTAAACAATTAATATCATTGATTATTCTGGAACAACCATGATACACAGGTGAAAAAAAGTATATCCCTCCCACATGATGTAAAAATTAAGAGAAACCAAGGATATCCTACCTCAAAAGTGTGTCAACAATCTTCGCACAAGAACGGGCCACACAACAGATCTCTGATCAGCTCTCCTGCAAGATCTGCATCCATATGAGGATGTCGCAACACCATCATAACAAAAAAAATCAAGGAGAATCCCATTTAGAACCATGGTATATCACCCTTCATTACATAGATAGAAGAAACGGTATGGTAAAGAGACCAAACTAAAAGAAACCACAAGAACGGAGGAATGATGTACTTTAGATCGAAGATGGGTCACTACAGATCGAAGGAGGGAATCAAAAAATCAATCCATGGTGTAGGAATCCTCAAAATGCTAAATAGGGGCCAACGGGTCACCTAGGGTCTAGGGAGATTCACAGTAGCTATAGGGTTTGATAACTTGAGTGGATGAAAAAAAATATTAAAACATTTCGATAGTCAGGGATTGCATGACATGTAATCCCCTTTCACGCCGTGTAATTCCTTAGGGTCAACTTCTGTCGAAAAACCTTTCACCTTTAGATTTTTTTATTTTTAAAACCCAGAAACATTATATATCATGAAAAACCCAAGAAAAACCATGAAACCAAACTTTACATTGTGAACCTACTTACACGACATCTAAGCCCTGTAGTAGCTTTGTTGCACCCCCAACTCCTACAAAAACTCTCAGAACCTCCTTCAAACACATTCAACACCCAAAAATGAAAATGTAATGGACTGGGAGGACATATACCATTACATTAGATACCTCTAAAATTATTCTCATCCTCAAGAATAAAAAACAAATCTCAGAGGGAAGAAGGGGTCCGAACAACCACCCTGTGAGATGCCTCTCAAGAGTACCTCCACTCCTTGAGAACTACCACTAGCCAAACACAACGACCTAAATGAAAACAACCACACTACTACACAACCACCACGTAACAATATCAACCTGTGCACAACCCAAACCAACAACCATTATAGTAAATGAATGACATCATCTCGAACACGTGAATCAAGTAATTCCATCCTACATGTCAAGATACTATCTTCTCTGGGTGGCATCGACACACCCACCTGAGTTTAATCGAATAGAAGTCAATGTGTCTCAATTAAAAAGTTATTCTTCCCCTTTTAACATATCAGGACTTCATCAAACATTAAACCACTCACATATGAAAATAGGGTAAAATACCTCATTCCATAAAACAAGGTTCAAACATTACATCACAAGGAAAAAAAGAACAAGAAAAAACTCAAAACAACTCCAGTTAATGGGCATGAATCTACGTTTCCCACTCCCAAGTACTCTCATCCATGCTTCCATGCCTCCACAACATACTAAATAGGTGAATGTTCCATCCACGCAGTGCCTTATCTTAAAGATCTTGGATCACTACTGGTCATTCTACGAACATCGCGTCATCCTCGATATCCAACTCTCCCCAATCAAGGACATGGGAGTCGTTGTGAAGATACCAAAGAAGATAATAGATGTGAAAGATATTGTGGATCTTCTCCAACTGTGGTGGAAATTACAAATAGTATTCCACCTAAAAAACTCTCCCTAACACCTCAAAGGGCCAAAAAAACCTGGGATAAATCTTACTCCCTCTGCCAACCCTTTGCTACCCATGTCAAGGGGAAACCTTAAAGAATATGTGGTCCCCAACCTCAAAATATAAGGTCCTCCTACTGTAACCATCATAAGACTTATTTCATTCATGTGATGCTTTTATCCTCTCATGAACAAGATGAACTCTTCATGTTGTGATCTACACTAACTCAGGACCAAGAATAGTTGTCTCCCAAACTTATTTCTAACACAACAGTGAATGACATGATCTTCTATAAAATGCTTCAAATGAATCCATTCCAATAAAAATGTGATATCTATTATTATAAGCGAACTCCTCCAAAGAAAGGCTTCATACCCAAGATCCACAAAAGTTCAAGTTGCATGTTCGCAAAATATATTTCAATGTCTGGATATTCTGCTCAGTATGCCCATCCATCTGAGGGTGGAAAGCAGTGTTGAGGCGTAACTGGGTGCCAAAAGCATGTTGTAATCCCCTCCAAACTCGTGAGGTAATTTTTTTTTCGATATAAGATAATGGACCTTGAAACCCCATGAAACCGCACTAACTCATGAACATATCTCTTTTCCAAGGCATTCGTTGTGCCCAACTCCTTGATTGCTAAGAAGTGAGATGATATAATCATCCGACCCACTACTACCTAGATAGAATCATAGCCTCCTTGATCTCTAGGTAACCCTGTGATGAAATTCATCAAGATGTCATCCCACTTCTACTCGGTAACATCCATGGACTGCAACAAACTATAAGAAACATGGTGATCGGCCTTTAGCAACTGATAGACCAAGAATCTTGCCACAAACTCCGCAACTACCCACTTCATCTTAGGCAACCAAAACTATATAATCAAGCCATTGTAAATTTTAAAAATTTCTGAGTGTGCTTCTAAAGGTGAGTTATGGAACTCAAAAAGGACTCCACTACACATTTCTATCAGAATAAAAAACCTCCCATGAAACAAAATCTGATTATGACCATCCTCTGACCATACCTCTGGAGCATCACCATGGCCAACATGATCACGCAACACCTATTCCTTCAAGTCTCCCCACTGAGACTCTTCCACCTACTGCATAATAGAACATTGCACTATCATCTAAAAAAATAGCCTTTTCCACCATCCACTCTTGCATATAAGTGAAATAATGAAAACTCCTCCATCACTCTCTAATAATCCACATACTCCCAAACAACCTCTTTCTGTGACTTCATACTCAAAGCATCGGCCACGACATTCTCCTTTCTTGAGGTGTAGGAGATCTCAAAATCGTAGTCCTAAAGAAACTCCATCCACCTCTGATGTTATATATTTAGATATATCTAGGAAAATATATACCTCAAACTCTTCTGATCTATATATATCACAAAGCTCTCCCCAATGAGGAAATGTCGCCACAACTTCAGCATGAAAACCACTATTGCTAACTCCATATCATGGGTGGCATAGTTACACTTGTGAGGACATGACTTCCTAGACCCATAAGAGATCATTTCTCATTGATGCATCAACACACATCCTAAACCCATATATGCAGCATCACAAAACACCTCAAACATCACTCATTCCTCATGCAACTGGAGCACCAGAGCACTAACCAGCTTCACTTCCAAATATTTGAATGCTTCCTGAAACTGATCACTCTACAAAAAATCTTGATCCTTCTTAGTCAAATCTATCAATGGGGCTACAACTCAAGAGAAATCGGGTAAAAACCTCTGATAATAGCCCATGATACCAAGGAAACTGTAAACCTCTACCACATTCTTGGGTGATTCCTAAGAAAAAAATGCTTCAACCTTCAATGGGTCTACTACTATACCCTACTAAGACACCACATGTCTGAGTAAATTCACCTATATTGTCCATAATTTACACTTGGAAAACATTCCATAAATTTGGTGGAGTTGAAGAACATTTAGAATAGTTTTGATACACTCATCATTATCTTCATATGACTTTAAGTAGAACAAGATATCATCAATGAACTAATCCAGAAACTCACAAAACATGAAGTTTATAAGTCCCATAAACACTGATGGTGCATTCATAACACCAAATGGCATGACTAAAAACTCAAAGTTCTCATACCTTCATCTAATGGAATTATTCAAGATATCTCCCTCCTTCACCATTAACTGGTAATATCCAGAATGCAGATCGATCTTAGAAAACAAACTTGCCCCTCTTATCTATTTAGAAATATCATCTATGTTCAGAATAGGGTAACAGTTCTTGACTGTCACTTGACTCAACCTCCAGTATTTTATGCACAACCTCAAATGATCATCTACCTTATTTTTAAAAAAACACTAGAGCACCCCACAATGACACACTGGGTTAGATAAAACCCTTCTACATCAAATCGTCTATCTAAATCCTTTACTACCAAAACATATAAGGTTCCATCCGATAAGGATCCATAAAAATTAGAGAAGCATCAGGCTATAAGTCTGTCCCAAAATCGAAATCACATCCAGGGGGTAGTGTCAAAACCTCATTGGGAAAAACATCCAGAACCCCCCCCCCCCCAATGACTTTAGGAACCTCCACCATCCCGATGTTTGCTAATTCCACTAACAGCTCAGCCAATAAGGAAAAAATGGGATCCACACACTGACTTCCCACCTGACAACCCTTCTCACCAATGAAAACCACACACTAGTCATCCACATTTCAAAACACAGTTATCCTATGGAAGCAGTTGATAATAGCACGTACGGAATACAACCATTCGATCCTGAGGATGAAATCATATGGCTTCATCTGTAGCAAGAAGATATCCCCACAGGACTGATATGGTCCCATCATCAGTCTATACCCCCATCACACATCAAAAAAGATCATATGGCCTTAGAGTAGAATAATAAACACCAAGGGAATGAGAAGCCTATCTATGTCTCATACCAGAGAATGGGATATAGAAGGTTAAGCAAAGGACTAAAAATCTCCAAAATCAAACAAAGCACAATAAAAAGTACTAAACAAACTGACCATACCTCTGACGATCTCAGACCCTATTGGAACTGCCACCTCCAATGCATGAAACTGACCACACCCAACTTTACTACCTCTCTATTGACAACCACCTCCATGACCATGCCCGGTTTGAGGTCCCTGAACATGAAGAAACATCCCATGGTCAACCTCTACCTACTCTATCTCCACTCATTGAAACATGAACCTATTTCCCCTGCTTCTAAAACGGCCTAACTAGAAACTTTTACTGAGACTCGCATTGGACCTATCCACCTCCACAAAACTAAGCTCGAATAGCTGTTGGGCCCTAATTTTGAATATGGACACAAACTCCACAAAATAAACACTTTAGTCCCAAGTTCACAGGAAATGAACAAGGACCAGAAGTTTGAAAAAGAAACTGTTGAGGTCGACTCCTTGGTGGTAGAAATCTAGAAGGTTCTGGTTCTTAAGAACTTACACTAGTAACTCTACATCTTAAAGAACCCTGCTGGTTCCCCACTCGTAGTAAACCTCCTCATGAGTGCATCTGTTTGATCACCTCTATCTTCTTATGAACCTCTGGGTACTTTGTAAATGTAAAAGGATTAATCGTGTACTGGATAGAAAGACTAAGTGTCTCTTGAAGATATCTCTCACAAGACTCCTCATCTAGAAAAAGATATGGGGAAAATGAAGGAGATCCTTGAACTTGATTCCCATCTCCCATACTGCATACTCCCCTACTAAAAGGAGATTAGCTCCTGCCTATTCTCAGCCTTCATGGTCGGTGAAAGGAACACTTATCAGAACTCCTCAAATTTGACCAAAAAAACTTCAACCTCCTTCCTCTCCCCTGGGTACAACATCCACCACTTAAGTGTAGCTCCTCACATTTGACTGACTGCTAACGGAACCTGGTACTTCACCAAGGCCCGAATCATACTTAAGGTGATATCAATATCCTTAATCCATCTTTCTATTTCCATGTCTGAAACACTACCCTCGTACTTCCCCAAAGCTTTCTGCTAGAATTTTTGCAACGTCCTCTACCACTTGTCATCCTCCTCAAATAGATCAACCCTCCGTCGGTAAAACGGATCAACCTATTGAACCTCAACTGCATGATCCACACACAGACAATGACAAGGATCAATAGCTGAAAAGGTATAAAAATATTTCTTACATCTGAGTAGTATGAAGTCTATAT
Source organism: Viscum album (assembly GCA_963277665.1). Taxonomy (NCBI): domain Eukaryota; kingdom Viridiplantae; phylum Streptophyta; class Magnoliopsida; order Santalales; family Viscaceae; genus Viscum; species Viscum album. The sequence continues at coordinate 360,002,750 of OY728138.1, forward strand.
TAAAAATTATTTTAACCCATTTAATACATATTTAGTTACTCATTCCAAATTTTTCAAACCAACCCAATTCAAACAAGAACACAACTCATTATGATTCATGTACCTGTTTAGGGTCTATACCCTAAAAATCGTGTATCCTCACTTGGTCGTTCAGTAGGCTTAGATTCCTTGCGTCGGATCACGGGGGGGCCTAAAATCATATTTCCTTGTCGGTCTTCCCTAGCCTATGTCATTCACCAAGATCACCTGACATAGTTTCCCTACCAACCCATAAAATCCTCACTGTTCCTAACTCCAAACTCCATCCTATCTCTCAACCATCAACTTTGATATCATTCTATCATGACCCCCTCCCTCAAAGATCCCCCTTCTGTGATGGAAATGGATAAAGGGATATAATGACCCCCAGTACCACCTCTAGTAAGCCCCAGGTTGGCGACTAGAACCAAGGGTATACATATCTCAAAAATATGGGAGGCATTACCATTTTAGTGAAATAAGACTGGGAGATAAGATGGTTCATCCCCAAAAAAATACAAGGTGTATGTATATATATATAAGAAGGCCAAAAACTATCCCACATGCATGTTTTGAAATAAAACTGATGAAAATATAATATAGTCTCCAAAGTAAGGTACCCAAAACCAAGTTAAAGAAACAACTAAGTAATTATTCCAAGATCAAGATAGTAACTCCCAAAATGGTCCATGTAATCCTCATAGAAACATAAAAATATTTTTATATATATAGGGTGAGCATACAAGCATACTCAATATGAAAATGAATGTTTCTCATGCAAAAGTGAGAGAAGTATACTAATACCTCTGTGAAAAAACAACAGAACCAAACAACACCTAACATGTATACTAACCATCCCAACATCACTAAGGAACGCTCACTAAATAACACAAGTTAAGTAATGTCTTATAATTCACATCGATGATAGGGTACCCCACACAACTTCCCACTATTTATACACTCTTTCCTAAAAAAACATCATTGTGCTCCCACCTCTTTCAAAATTACCATGTCACAACTCTCCCAAACACACCTAGACCTCACAAACCATGACACATCCCACCTGCAGACACCTGGGCCACAAACCATATCACATCCTACCCGTAGACACCTAGGCCACAAATCACATCATATCCTGCCCATAGACATCTGGGCCACAAACCGCATCACATCCCGCCTACAGACACTTGGGCCACAAACCACATCACATCGTGCCTGCATACACCTGGCCCAAAACCCACACCCAATCCCTAAGATGTCTGGTAAAGCATAACACATCTCATCTTAAATACACCTAGGAATGCACAACCTGACCGTAGACAATTGGACCTCACAAACCACAACCTTCCAGAAGAATCTTGGGCTATCATTGCTTGGAAGAGGGAGTATGTAAGAGCATGAGGCCATCCATCCATCCTCCCACTGGAATGTTTGGGAAAGACACCCTCCCACATGATGATGGGTGTGTTCGACATGTAGTGCTCAACTAGGGTGGGGTACGTATAGAAATCCCAAGGAAAAATACAATTATATACATATATGATACAGAACAATCAAACACAACCTATGGGTTCCCAGAAAGAAATCAACTCACAACACTACCACATTTTTTGCTACCTCTAAATGAATAACACCAAACAACAAAACACAGCCTCCTTTCAATTTCCAACCAATTTCATTTAACCACTCCATTCATTTTATTGTTTATAATTAACCACATTTAAACACACAACCCATCATTTATTCATCTATTAACCATTTTCTTTCCCTTATCCAATCCAACCCAAGTCATTCCACATTTTATTTATTAATTGATTGATTATTCACTCTATCACTACACAAGAAACCAATAAACACAACACACCATAGGAAACAAAGAAACATTCATTTCGAAATGTGAAGACCCTGATAAATTTAGGTGGATCCACATTAAAGACACATCATTCCACATTATTCATGTTTAATACCCATTCATGGCATGTCATATATTGATCTCTAGATACGAGATAAAGCTTTCTGCATGTTATTAATGGAGAATCACCCATACCAAACACTAATTTTGTTCTTCAAACTCATCCCACTCAAATCACATATCAACAGAACCAACACCCAACTCAAAACCCCATCTGGTAACACATTACTACACGACCATCTTCCAGCCCTGCTTCAAAACACTTCTCATCCATTCCACAATAAATAAATCTCTCAATCTGAGATTCCATTATATATCCATGTTGATGTATCATCTACAAGTTCATCCATAATACCACCTAGGCCAAAACACATCACACAGTCGTGCTCACAGACATACCAAGGCACAAACCAGAGAAAACCCACACATCACAACATAGCCACTTCACATTACATCAGTCCCACACACGCAGCTGCAACCATTCCACACATCACACCACAGACCATGATGTAACACATTTTTAGATTTATCAAATGGGACACTTATCGAATTCCAATTCATTATTTAAGGACGTCATCACATAAACCAAATACTCTGGAATCCATTCATTAGCTGGATTTACATGATTAACCAATTTCTATATGTAAGTGTTCAATAGGAACCAAACAACATGAAACCCATTTAGTGCACAAACAAGGGACCCCAACAACCATGATTTTTAGTGGGGCATCAAGCCTGTATAATTCACAATATCAAAATCAAAATATCAAATTCATAAAAGCATACAGAATGAATCTATATTCCCCTTTCAATTTTATTTAAATGATTATTATCTTTGATTATACTAGCACAACCATGATCCACAGGTAAAAAAAGATATATCCCTCCCACATGATGCACAAATGAAGATAAAAAAAGGAAATCCTACCTCAAAAGGGTATCAACAATATTCTCACAAGAATGGGCCATGCAACAGATCTCTCATCACCTCCCCTGTAATATCTGCAACAATCCTTGGCATAGGAATCCTCAAAATGCTGAAGATGGGTCACCGGGTCTCCTAGGGTCAAGGGAGAGTCGCTATATTCATAGGGTTTGATAACCTGAGTGGATGAAAAATTCTTATGAAATTACTATAGTGTGGTATTACAAGACATGTAATCCTCGTTCAGGTTGTGTAATTCCTTGGGGTTGACTTCCACTAAAAAACATATCACCATTCGATTTATTTTATTTTTAAAACCCCAAAACATTAAAAGCTATTAACCACCCAAGAAAAACCATGAAACCAAACTTCATGTCATGTAACCTACTTACATTACGTATAATCCCTAAAACATCTTTGTTGCACCCCCAAATCCTATAAAAACTCCCAAAGCTCCTCTAAACACCTTCAACATCCAAAACTAATAAAGTAATGGACTAGGAGGACATGAACCATTACATTATATAATATATAAAAATTATAAATAATGTATAAACATGAAAATAATTTCACTATTCTCAAAATAATAATTTATATTTATTCACAACATGATGTTTCCCTATGTGAACACATAAGATATATTTAAAAGTAAGAAAGTGGAATTTTATATTTATCTTTACTTAAAATAGTATATTGGTCACTTTTATAGAAAATTTTCCCATATAAAGATAAATATTGATACTAAGGTAATAAGTGTATAAATTTCTTCATCAAATAATATTTAATTTGAAAAATGGTGGCCTTGTCACTTAGTTTTAACTTAGGTTAACCTGATTTACCCTTTTATTTTGGAGATGAATTTTTACTATTTTTACTGTTTATTATGACAAAAAAATAAGTTGATCTTATTAAATAATATAAATTGTTCTGATTAAAAGTATGTAATTCATTTTACTAAATTAAATCTCTATAAGTATTATAAATTTATTTTATAAGTATCTTGCAAAGTGTGATGAAAAACGATTTTTGGGAGAAAAAATGTCTTTTTAAGTTTAAATGTATTTTTATACCAAGATCACATATAATGTTGATTAATATGTAATTAATTATATTATTTATCATTTAAGTATAATTATATTAATTTAGGATCAAATTGAAAATATTATGGTTCTTTTTCAATGAAAATAAATGATAGTTTTATAAAAATCAGTATTTTCACTATGCATTGAAAAATCAATATTTTATGAAAAATCACCAGATTTCACTCTGAGTTAGTTTTGAAACGATGATTTTAAAAATGAATTTATTTTTTTACAATACAATTTATATAATTATAAGAAATTAATTATTTTATTTTCTCAAAAAAATCAATAAAAACATTTTTGACAAAAAGTAAATTTTTGAAGCATGTAAAGACTTTACCAAAAATCAAGTACTTATTTAAAAATATATTTTATTTATATAAAATATTTATACATAATTTTCAAATGGTGATTATTCATATTTATATCACCAATTTTAATGGTTAGGTTATAAGGATCGCGTTTAAATATTTTTATAGTATATCACAATTCGTTTAAACTCGGTGTTTCATGTAACACTAGCTATCTAAGAAATAAAATTTATTTAAAGAGAAAAATATTCTAAAATATCATGGTGTTGAATTTGATAACTAAGTTGATAATTTTTTGGTTGTATTTATCAAGGATATTATGATATATTCTAAAATCCATGAGGATCATGAGGATCATCTAAGGGTTATATTACAAACTCTAATGAAGGAGGATTTATTTGGTAAATTCAGTAAATATGATTTTTAGTTACAAAAAGTTTCATTATTATGGAACATTGTAACTAGTGAATTAATCTTATCTAATCCTACCAAGATAATGGTTGCATAAGAGTGGCCACATGATATAACTATAACCATTATTTATAGTTTCCTTAGTCTTGTAAGTTACTATATATGGTTTTTGAAAAACTTTTCAAATATTTATAATGTACTAACCAAGATGACTTTAAAGGGAGTCAAGTTTATCTAGATAAATTAGGGTGAATAAAGTTTCCAGGAATTAAATAATTGGTTGGTTAGCACACATGTGCTAACTCTACCCTTTTTCGGAGAATTTTTTATTATATATAGTGATTCATCATTGAAAGGGATCATATGTGGTTTCATGAAAAATAAAATGGTGATTGTCTATGCATCATGACAGTTAAAGCCTCTAGAAATTAATTACCCTACTCATAATATCTAGTTAGTTGTGGTCATTTGTTTTTTGAAGATATAGAGAAACTATATTTATGGGGGAAAGTGTGATATATACACAAACCACCAAAGTTTGAAGTATATATTCGCACAAAAAGAACTGAACATGAGAAAAAGAATATGGTTGGAGCTTCTTAAATAATATGTTTTCTCAATTAATTATCACCCAATAATATTAAACAAAGTCACAGATTAATTAATTAGGAAATATCTCAGTGTTCTTATAATAATTAGGATTGAAGGAGATCCTTTGATCAAAGAACTAATAAGGTAGGATATGGGAATCATAAGGTAAAGGCCATCATCAATCCTATCCCAAATGAATCCCCTAAAATTATTACTAGAGAATATCAAGAAATCTCAAAGTTGAAATGCTCCAACCCTAGTTACCCAGAGTCGGTGCATTATTTTAATACATTGGCATGATTACAAGGAATCAAGTCCTGAAAGACCGATCAGTTTAGCAGTCTTGGAAAATAGATTACATACACGAACGTTACATTACACATTAGAAAATAAAACACAATCTAAATGATCCTTTGAGAATTCCATTAATCCCCTATCTTAACCCTGCTTATCAATCATAATACACTTCTTGGAATCCTGGGAAAATTAAAACATATAAAGGGGTGACCTCAGATGCTCAGTAAGGATAACAATATAGCGGAAACTTTCATAAATAATCATAAACATTTAAGGCAATGTATAAGACTAAAAAATCCTTTTAAACTTAAACTTCAGAATAATATGGAAAAGATACAATAAAATGATGTCATTTACTTATTCACATGGATATTCTACTAGTTGAATAATTACATGCAATATCAATATCCACTTTCATAATGATGGAATGCATAATGCCAGACTTCATAACCACATAGTCAAGGCCTTGTGCCAAGACTAGAAATAAGATTTTGTCAAGGCCTTGTGCCAAGAAACTAGTTTGTCTCATGAGACCTACCAATGCATCGAGGCGATATAGTGGGCTCCACCAGTCACTTACTAACTCCAATGCATTCCCCATATGAAAAGGTTTAAACATAACATAAACATTCGTATTAAAACTAGCATACGAAATGTCAATACTTTATCCATAAACCATGAATGGTATAAAAATAACACATCCACAGTCAAACATATCACAAAACCTTCAATGCAATATGGAAAATTTGTATCATAATAGATCAACTTCAAACAAGTTTAAAATCCATCAAAGGATGTTGACATAGATGAAAATGATTTGTAAAACTCTTTGAGAGAAATATCTCTTTTTCATGAAAACATTTAAAAGTCACACAATTTAGAAAAGAAGACATTTAAAGACATTTTTGAATTAAATTTTCCCATACCACTTTGAAACTTTTGAAAGGAATTAACATTTTAAAAACATTCATGTTCATATAAATAAATCCTTAAAAACCATTTTGAAAACATGGACATTAATGAGAATGATTTAGAAGAATAAATATTTAAAACATTTAAAATTATGTTTTAGTAAAAAAGTCCCTTAAAATAATTCCTTTGAAAAATCTTTCATGAAACATGGACATGGATAATAAATATGTCTCAATAGATACTTATGTAAAAACAACCTCAGATAATAAAGAGATTGTGAAATTAACCCTTACCTTGCACTTTCTTTTGGTCGAGGGTACATTTATCCTCTTGTATAATGAACATAGTATGTTATTAAATTATACCAAAACCATATTCATATTTATTATATCATAAATTATTCATTTATGACTTTATACAACCCATTTAATAATGATTTTCATGTTAAATTAACATTTTGGGTAATAATTGCTTTCTTTATCGTACGTGTTTTAACTTGTTATTCTTCATCGTATCATTTAGATCATGATTTAAATACTTCCATAATATAAAACTTCATTTATATATAATATATATTTATAATATAAATATTTATAATAGATATATATATGAAATGGAATGCACCGTTGATGGAAACGGTAGGTCGTATGTAAGCGTAAACGTTGTTTCCGTTTTCATATCGTATTGAATGGAGGTGAATAAGATATATGTAAGTACATACATACATACATACATATATATATATATATATATATATATCTAGTATCATTATTATTTAATATATTACATACTTATTTATAATATATATTTTTATAATCATCGTTGAATGGTGAACGTGGGAATGAATATCATCGCTTCGTGGAGAGGGTAATCCGTACGTAAGCACGAGCGACAATATCATTATATTGATGGTAAAATTGTATGTAATTGGATGGTATATAATATATAAAAAATAATTAACATGTTATATTTATTATTTACATCAGCTATACTCATTATTATACCCATCCAAATAATGAACTGTTTGAATAACAAACTACACCATGACGTGGAGACGGTAATCCGTACGTACGCACGTATGGTGACTTTTTCATTGATAGGATGGATAGAATAATGAATATGGTTGTACCATTTTTATAATAACATCAAAGTATATAGAAGATACTAGAGTTATTATTTTAGAATGGAAATAACAAAGAAATAGGAAGTGGAAGAAGAAAAGAACTTGAAAGAGGTGATGAAATATTAACTTCTTCTTTGGGTTCTTCCTTTTGATTTGATCAAAAGGGCTCCTTAGGTTAGCTTTCTGACCAAAGGAAGGCCTATGTAATTAAGGTAGTAAAGTTGGGATGATATTTGGGTAGGTTTTGGCCGAGCCAAAAGGCTTTGGAGGTGTGAAATTAAGAGAAAGGGAAGTGCCATTTTATAAGAGAGGTGAGGGTCACTTTAGGAAAAGCTTGAAATATTATTTTATAATAAAATAATTTTCCATTTATAATGGATCCAAAATGAATTATTTTAAGGATAAGGTGGGGATGGGTCTAAAAACTCTCAAAAAATAGGTTTTATATAGGTTTAGGTCATCATATTAACCTTATCTTTTAGATTTAACTCTTAGTTAAATAGTTTGACATTTACCATGTCTCTTTTTATTTTTATATTATATGGTTAATAAACTTACTATAAAAATCCAAGACAACCCCATGTGGTTAATTATTTATATATATAACCTTATCTAAGTCCTTTTTCTGAACCTTAATTTTCAGGAATATTATATCAATTAATAATATAATATTTGTTTTAAAAACTCAATTATGTCAATTTTGACACTATTTGGTATTTGATTTTTTTGAAAGCCATAAAAACAGTATCACTTCAAATAAAATTTATTTAACCAACCATAACATATCATATTAACCTATAAAATTAGTGTAATTCATCAGAAGTCTCAATTTACATTTATTTGGATATTTTTAATATCAATTATTTTAATATTTCATTAATAATGTAATTACTGCATCATCATTATGTCATAAATAAATTATATTATTTAATGTCTAAAAATTATAAATAAAACAAAATTATGTGTGAAATATTTTTCTATTTCTAATGAATATTTATAATCAAATTTATATTGTGTGTAACCCTATATTAAAAATGGTTTAGTTATTAAACTTTGAATTTAACTCTTTTAACTCTTCTTTAAATAAAATAATAATAAATGTCCTAATCTTATCCAAGTGGAGAAAAGGGAGTCATATTTTATTCCTAAGGTTTTTTTTGGTTGAATTATACTTATACAATAAAATTAAGACATATGTTAGAGTAATTATAATATAATTTTTACACTTAATTAACTTATTTACTTTTTACTGTGGTAAGTTAAAGTCAAAAGTTATTATTCACCAAAAATTATTTTCATCTTATTGAACCAAATTTTACTTAATAATGTCAACCGTGTATCTTGTATTTTTGAAATTCAACTCACAGAAGTAGTAAAATCAAGTTTTATGCAAATTTGTAAATGCTCCTGGAAGGTGGGTAAAAGACGGTAAAATGTTCGATAAAATTTTATATATATAAACTTATTATAAAATGAATTCAATGAATTAATTTAAACATATATAGGTATTATGTATATATTTTTACCTAAAATAAATTAAAATAAAATAACTAATTTTTTAAATAAAAAGTCGGTTTTTTATAATAGCGTAGTGTTTTTCACTATTCATCATAAATTGAAAGTTTTCAGAAAAATACCAAAAATTTACCCTAAGATAATTTTGATATTATGAATTCAAAAATAAAGTCTCTTTTATAAAATTCAAAATATATAAGTTTCATTTATTAATTTAAAATTAATTTCCGTTTTCAAAATCAAAAAGCGGGTTTTTAAAAAGTAAAAACTATCAAAAGATTGACTTGTGTTTATGTCAAATTTAAATGTGAAATTAATTATAATGGACTAAATTGTATTAAATGATAAAAATATAATCTAATTATACTTTCAAACCATTCAAAAACACAATTTATCACTATAAATTATTTCAATTAAAAAAATTGTTTTCAATTAAAACATAGTATTTTTCACTATTCATCAAAATATGAAAGTTATCATAAAAGTACCAAAAATTTATCAAAACAAAATTTTTATGTCCCAATTATAAATAAGAATTTAATTTTATTAAATTGAATATATAAAAGTGTCAAATATTAGTTTTAAAAAGGGTTCTCCATTAAAAGGTGGTAAAATTGCATTTTTTGAAAAATGATTACTTTATTTGAAAAAATGAATTTGTTCTTATATTATGTTTAAGAAACACATAATATAGATGTTAAAATTATATAGATTATATAATATTCAAAATGTAGTTAATACTATTCATAATCGCTTGTTGATCGGTTAGTTTAGTAAGTTGTAGTGCACTCAAACTCGGTGTTGCGTGTAGCACAAGCTATTGAATTACTTTAATGAGATAATGTACTATGAAATCTAAGGGTGTTAAAAAAGTGATGATCCTTTGATGAAAAAAAAATATAAACACTATGAAAAATTGGAACTTTCCTAAATTGAACATTGATCTAGTTGTACTGAAATTTGGTTCAACGATATGTATTCCATCCATTCCAAAGATAAATTAGAAGTTTATGGATAAATATCATAGCTCTACATTCTTTATAAATTTCATAAGAAATAAAATCTATATAAGACCTTCATGATCATTATTGTATGGATAATATGAAAAAGGAGATTTCCAAATACAGTGCAAGGTGCTTGGTATGTAAATAAGTGAAGGTAAAGAAACAAATTTCTAAAGGGATATTATAACCATTACCCATACCAATATAGAAGTGGGATAACATCACTATATACTTTGTCATTTACCTTACTAATACTTCCAAGGGATACAATTATACACGAGTAATTGCTGATAAATTGATAAATTATACCCACTTTATTATCATAAGAGAGGATTTCTCCCCTAGAATGCGTAGCTCACCTCTATATTCGGAAAGTAGTTAAACTCTATGGAGTACTGTTTTCGATTGTTTCTAAATGAGATCCATGATTTAATTTTTAGTTATGGAGGATCCTTAAAAAGGTTAAAAATAAAAAAGTAAACCCAATCATAGACTATCATCCTCAAACTGATGGGAAGTCTAAGAGGACTATTCAAACATTGGATGACATGTTACGGTATAGCTCACTTTATTTTCAAGGGAGTTATTATCAACATCTTGCACTTGTTAACTTCCCCTATAATAATAGTTTCCAATCGAGCATTCAAATGGAACCTTATTAATCTCTATACATAAAAAGGTGTATAACTCTAACATATTAGGAAGAATTTGGTGAAGGGAAACTATTAGAAACAAACATTATGAAGGTGAATAGAGAAAAGATTCAAGTGATTTGGAAACACATCAAGTGTTCTATGAGTTGATAGAAAATTTATTCTAACAATCAAAGGAAGAAAGTATAATTTCATGTTGGGGATCATGTATTTCTCAATATATTACTATTTAAAAGAGTTTTGAGATTTTGAAAGAAGGAGAACTGGTTCGAAGTAACGTTGGTCCATTTCTTATTCTCGAGTGAGTTGGATCGGTTGATTATCGATTAGTAGCATCCCCAAGTCTCTCCAATATCCATTATTTCTTCCATGTGTCCCTAATGAGAAAGTATATGTCTAAAACAACACGTATACTTGATACTAATGGTGTGGAGTTGGAAGATGTATTTTCATATGAATATGAACTAATCTAGATCATTGAAAGAAGGGAACAAGTGTTGAGGAATAAGACAACATGTTTTGTGAAAGTCCTATGGAGAAATCACAAGTTTTAATAGGATACTTGTGTAACTAAAGAAAAAATGAAGTAAAAATACCCATATTTTTTTGAATTAGGATAAAAATTTCAAGGATAAAATTTCTTACGGTAAGGAGAATGTAACAGCCTAAAAATTCCTTTTATGATTAATAAATTAACTCTTTTTTCACAATAGAAGTATATAGAAATATTATTATAAAAAATATTACATGTTAATTATTGATACCTATTACTATATCTAAGACTAAAACAAGGATAAAAATACCAAAAAAGATTGACCATGTAATGGAATACTCTACAAATTCGAACTCTTCCAAGAATATTAAACCATACATGAAAACTATTAAAAGAAAAAATAAAATTAGTAACATAATTTCCAATATCAAAGTAATTTTAAAAATATTTGGGAATAAAATAGTAAATTTTGATAAATTATATAGTATATATAGAATATAAAAGGAAATTTGGCCATAGGGATCTGACTGTTACCTGACCGTTGGTCAATATGACCCTTGGTAATAATGTTGAAATTATAATTAGTGTCTATAAAGGGTAATGAAAATGATGATTGATGTGGAAAGAAGAAGCAATGGAATTAACCAATAGAGTCATGCCTTTTGAATCCCATTTTTTAGAATTTGGGAAGGAGGTATCATTACTGGGGATCACCCTTGACCATGCTTAAGTATAGCATCAATAAGTGAGGGTTGAACAAAATCACCTATAGGATAATTTCAAGTTATTAGAGATCACCACTTGGTTAATGTTAGCAAATCCACCCCATGAAACTACCAATCTCTTGTGCCTTTCCATTTGGGCGTATAGTGGTCTAATAAGGGGTTATATATCTAGAACTTAGTATCATAAAAGTTTAATTTCCTTTTCATAAATTAAGTAGTTATTTCATCAAGCCAATTTTCATCATTATTTTATTTAATAAAATACACATGAATATAAGATGAAGTTGATAAATATATTTTTGGATATAAATAAAAAATAATTGTATTTTCATAAAATATATAAAATTTTATAATAAATAAAATTATTCTAAATAAATTTTTTTTTCATTAAATAGTATTATTAAAAAATATTTATTTAAATATAAATGATAATTTAATTTTATAATGTCCTGGGAAATTTTTATATGCACCGAAATTTTACAATGTCATAAAAATTGTTTTTTTTTGTGATAAAAAAAATATTTAAAAGTGAAAATTATCATATTTAGAGAATTACTTCAATAAAATAAACATTATATTTTAAATCAACATATCAAAAATAGGTTGTGATGAAAATTTGAGAATTTTCTTAAATACTTTATTTTTCAGTGAAGAGTAAAATTATAGTTTTGAGTTTTCGGTATTTTTTATGACTTGATATATATTTAATAATGATTTAATAATTAATTAATCAGAATAAACAACCAATAATATGTTATTTTATTAATATTATGTATTTTAATGGATTTAAATCAATTTCTAAACCAATAAGTTACTTTTCAAAGTCTAAAATGGAAATTTTGATTTTAAAAACTATATTTTGTGGATAAATTACTTTTCCATGAACAAAGTAAAATTAGAAAATGTATTTCTCTTCTAATTTATTACAATATTATAAATTATGAATTAAATTTTTAAAATCATGAGCATAAACCATGGCCATTCCAATGGATTTTAATTTTCTATAACCTATAATTACAATACCTACATTTTGAAATTATTAAACAATTCCTCCTCTTTTAATATAAATATCCAACCATCACCCATTTCCCTCTAATCCAAATACATTATCCATAATTTTTTTTAATTTTACCTCTCAAATATTACCTCTAAGATTCCCTTAAGTTCTCAAGGTTCTATACTCAAGATTTAGGAAGAAACTCTTCAAGGTAAGGGAACTCTCCTATTCTTCTTTTCCATTCAAGTATCTATTTGTCTTGCGTATTATAAATTTAAAATTGATTAATTTTAATATTTTTCTATATTATCCCATTAATTACAAAATGGTATTTTATTGATTGGAGACCTTTGTTCCCTCTCATTATTCCCTTTCCTTAATCCACATTGTATATCATCACACTGCTGAAATATTTTCTTGAATTTCTCTCTTTCAAATGATAAATTATTATATTTTGAATACCCAACCATTTTAATTTTCCTTATATATTCACTTATATATAAACATAATTTATTTTTTGGTGATATACATATATTAAACCCACATTACCTTATCATGGGTAAAAAATGATGAAAACCACAAGTCTTTAAGCACTTATATAGTAAACAATTTTATATAAAACCTATCCTTTATTCTCCATGGGTTATTGATGAAATAATTTATTTGGATTAATGTGGGTAAAATGAATTAAGGCATATTAATGGAGCACTCATATATCAATCTAATGAATTGGGTAATGAATTAATCTCTATACATGACAAGTTTTATGATATCTTGGTGAATAACCATGGTAATTATGATTTATAACACCTTGGTGATAAAACTCAATGATATGATTATGAATGTATCATTTTTTATATTTTATCCACATTTCTATGTTATGGTTCATGATCCTTAAATTATGATATGCCCCATGCTCTAATGATTATGCCCTATTGACATAAATCATGATCACATGCTAAATATATCATATGTTTGTTTTCTTATTGGGCATTATGCTCACCCCTTTCTTTTTATGTATATCCCTAGGATATGAAATTTAGTAAAAGTGACTTAGGATGAACCTATAAATAATCATTTCAAGGGTATTATAAGAATTCTTATGTTTTTCATGTATTATATTCCTAATTTACAAGAAACTAAACCTCAAAATATAATCTATATTATTAAGTGTTGTACCATATAATAAAAAATTTATGTATTAAAAGGTATGAATCCATGATTGATACTTTAGAAAAATGATCCATGAACCACTTTTTCATGTAGGAATCAACAAAACATCAATATGACACATATTGTTCTCAGTATGACTCAAAGTACAGGATTTCAAATTAAAAATAACATTTTATTTAAAAATGTATATCACTCACTAAAAATTAATAAAACCGAGTCAAATACCCTTATATTTTATGAAAATCATCCATAATTCATTTGTGACTTGTAGGAATAGATCACATTTAAACACAACACACGAAATATAACTCAAAGTGCATGTTTTAAATTTAAAATTGACTATTTAGTTTAAAACATGAATCACATACCCAAACTCAGAAAACATAATCAGATTGTATTGATAATTTATGAAAATTATCTATAAGTCATTTTTTATCTATATGAATTATCCACATGTCAATCTGATACATTGTGTGCCCAGTATGATCAAAAGTATGAGTTTTGATTTAAAATCAACATTTTAATTCAAAACACACATCACGTACTCAAAACTAGGAAAACATGCTCTAATTCTCTTAGTAATTTTATAAAATGATCCATATATCATTTTTGGCATATAGAAATCAATAAAACATAAATCTAACACCTAGTGTACCTGGTATGAATCAAAGTATGTGTTTTCAATTTAAAAGTAACATTTTAATTAAAAACATACATCACTTACTAAAAATAAGAAAATACATTCATATTTTCTTGATAATTTTAGTAAAATGGTCCATAAGAAATTTTTGACATATAGGAGTAACACATGCATCAATTTGACATATGATGTGGCTGCTATGAATAAAAGTGTGTGTTTTCATTTAAAATAGATATTTTAGTATAAAAACACATCGCATACTAAAAATTGAGAAAACATACTTAGATTATATTGATACTTTTTAAAAATGATCCATTAGTCACCCCTTTTGTGTAGAAATTGGGTGAATGTCAATATAACACATGTTGTGGCCAGAATGATTCAAAGTGTGAATTTTCAGTTTAAATTTGACATTTTAGTTAAAAATATGCATGACATACTTAAAACTAGGAAAACCTACTCGAATTGTCTTGATGTTTTAAAACAATGATCAAAAAGCCATTTATGAAAAGTAAGAATTCGTTTCTTCTAAATTCGATACATGGTATGATAGGTATGCCTTGAAGTGTGTGTTTTCTATTTTAAAAGTGAAATTTTAGTTAAAAACATGGAGCACTCACTAAAAACTAATAAAATACACTCATATTATCTTGATACTTTATTAAAATTATCCATAATTAATTTTTGATCTATAATAATCAGTGACACATAAATCTGATACATGGTGTGACTAGTATCAATAATAGTGTGTGTTTTATGATTAAAATTCCATTTTAGTTAATAACATGCGTAGATCACTAAAAACCAAGAAAACGCAACTAAATTTTCTTTATATTTTAGTAAAACAATTTGTAAATCATTTTTAATGGGTGAGGATCAGCTGCACATTAATCTAACACATTGTGTGACCAGTATGACTCAAATTTCTTGTTTTTAGTTTAAAAATAAAATTTTAGTTAAAAACATGTTTCACTCATTTAAAACCAATAAAACACACCCATGTTTTCTTGATACTTTATAAAAATTATCCATAAGTCATTTTTTTTGTGTAGGAATCAACTGTTTGTCAATCTGATACATGGTGTGACCGGTAAGACTCAAAGTGTGTGTTTTTACTTAAAATTGTTCTTTTAGTTCAAAAGATTCATGACATACTCAAAACAGAGATAAAACATTCAAATTGTTTTTATAATTTATGTAAATTATTCATAAGTTATTTGTGACATGTAGGAATCAACCTCACCTTAATCTGAAACACAATGAGATCGATATGACTCAAAATGTGTGTTTTTAGTTTATAAGTGACATTTTAGTTACAAACTTATGGCACTCACTAAAACCCAATAAAATAAACTCATATTTTATTTATACATTATAAAAAATGATCCATGATTAATTTTTAATATGTAAGAATCAGTCACACATCAATCTTATAGATGATGTGACCGGTTTTACTCAAAGTGCATGTTTTTGGTTTAAAATGGAATTTTAGTTAAGAACATGTGCTACTCATGGAAACCCCAGAAAAAACACTTGGTTTTTCTTGATATTTTAGTAAAATGATTCATAAATCATTTTTTATGGTTAGGAATTATCATTATTAAAATCCAACACATGATGTGACTGGTATGACCAAAGTGAATGTTTACTATTTAAAAAAGACATCTTAGTTAAAAACATGCTCCACTCACTAAAAACTGAGAAAAAACACATGGATTTTATATCAACCCAATCCTTTTACACATAATATTTCATGATTACTAAACCTAAATATCTAATAATTACAACATAAGGATCGTAAAGGCCTAGTGCCTTTGTAAGACTATGTTCTTAATACATAAAACATGGCATCCTTGTTTTATTTTTATATTATGAGCTCTTAAATCCATTAGAGATCCAAAATCTCCATGGGATAACCTGGGAATACATAAAGAAATGGATGAGCTAAAAA
Source organism: Viscum album (assembly GCA_963277665.1). Taxonomy (NCBI): domain Eukaryota; kingdom Viridiplantae; phylum Streptophyta; class Magnoliopsida; order Santalales; family Viscaceae; genus Viscum; species Viscum album. Next base: position 360,019,483 of record OY728138.1, read on the forward strand.
TCCTAGAAAGAGAAAAAACATGATAAGGAAACATAACATGTGCTTCAATGGTATAGCATGATATCAAAAAATAGAATACTCGTGAGTAATTACATAGAAACATGCCATAAATAACATGGTATCATAAGATCATGGAATCATAGGAAATTTGGAAACAACATATAACATTGCATAAACATGAGATAATACAAACTCCCTAGACAATATCACATGGTGTACAATGTCCCATAATAGATTATTTTTACTTAATAATCATATAAATGACGTCTCATAATACTATAGTTTTATCCAATGTAATGGAACACTATTTAGGAACAACCATTATAACATGTTCATGATCTATGTGTTCAACATAATGGAAATTAATCATAATTCATAACATAATAATTACACATGGAATAAAAATGGGTTGCATAATCTTGCTTCATATCATACTCAAAGGAAAATTCATAATGAATGAGTTTAAAAAATGACCATAAGGCTTGTATTACCCCATTAAATGAAGAGAGAATAAACAAGGTATATATGTGAGAGAGATATGTGAATAATTTATAATTAATACATAACATAGAATGATGTTTTAATTGATTAAAATACTTTTAAAAATATTAAAACATTCTTGGGGAAAATAACCCTTTCACTTTGAGTAACATTAAAGGATGTCATCTTAGATGGAGAATGATTTTGAAACATCTCTTTAAACATTTCCTAAGAAAAATATAATTTTCATTTTTAAAACACATATTTAAAATCTAAAAATTTATCAAACATTAAATAAAACATTTTTTGAAAATAACCTTTGAAACTTAAAAAATGAATTTTTAAAATATTGAGTGATTATGATAATGAAAGAGTTCTATTAATGTCAAATATATTAAAAAAATATTCCTTCCAAATTTGTGTAAGAAAAGTAAAAAATTACCTTTTTCCAAAAAAATGGAAAGAATATTCCCTTTAAAACACTTTTTAAAAAGTAAATTAAGGGTAAAAATTAATTTAAACAATCATAATAAAACATTTTTTAAAACTTTTTTAGAAAACATGGATTTGGAATAAAGGATTTTTGACCAAAAAGAGAAATAAACTCAAATTTTATTAAAAATATTTTATCAGTAATTTTAAGCAACAAAGAGTGGAAAATGATACTATTAATTGAAAAATTTATAAATAACTATAGTAGAATAAAATTAAAAGGGTTTATTAGACAATGATCAAATAATTTCCTTCAATGTAAATTCAAGCATACGCAATCCCATTTAAAATGATATTGAAACATTAACCCTTACCAATTTGGTAAATATTGAATCATAAATTTTCATGGATTAATTATATAAATTATAACTTAAAATATCATGATGTAGGAAGGGTTCATGATATATTATGTAAAGGGAAAGTATATACAACATTAAAAAGAAATTAGGTTTATAAAAGAACATATTTCTCAATGAAGGAAGTTTGAGATGAAACCCTTACAAGGTTCATATCATTGAGTTGAGATTTAATAAACGGGTTAATTGTGTGTAAAAAATGTGATATCCACACAAATAAAAGTGTAAATACAACATAAAGCACTTAAATGTCATTTCACACATAATATTGGCATAATATAATCAATGAAGTAGACGTATAAACCAATAAATGAAAATTGAGTTACGAAACCCCTTACCTCGCGCTTCTTTTTAGCTGAGCACCCTTTAACTTCATGTATAGTGGTTTTAAACATGTTATTAACATATATAATGATATTATTATTATTTATAATATCATTTATTATCCTTTTATAACATCTTATTACCCATTTGTTAATAATATTTCATTATCATTATTGTTTCATGTGTTAATTACCTTGTTTTATCCTGCACGTTTCATTGTGAAAGTTCTGGATCATGAACATAGGTCATAGTTCCATAATATCTATAATGATTTTAATGTTATAAATATCATTTTTTCACTATATACATATTTATAATCATTATTGAATTTTGAATATGGAGAATGAATCGCATCATTTGTGGAGACGGTAGGTCGTATATACGCACGAGTGACGTTATCATTTCCTTAATTGGTGAAAGGGTAAGGAAGTGTACTATATATTTATTTTTTATAATCAATATGATTTTTTATATATCACATATATTCATTAAATTATCATTTTTTTACCTTCTATGTAAAGCATTAGTTAAAAATGAACCACATCACTTCGTGTGGTGGTAGTCCGCCGTATACACGAATGACATTATGATTTATTCAATGGATGATAAGGTAAGAAATTATCATATATATTTATTTTCCAAAATGAATAATATTTATTTAATATAATATATTAACATTAAATTAATCAATACATTTCATGTAAATCAGAAGTGAAAAAAAATCATATCGCTTCACAGGGCGGTTGTCCGTTGTACATATGACCGACATTGTCATATTTCATACTGAATAGAAAGTAAGAAGTTATATGCGATATTATAATTAAATAAGTATAATATCATCATAAATATCATATATAATCATTATATACATCTTTATATCTATCTGTGATAAGTGTTGATGGAAAACGAATTAAATCAGATCGTGAGGCAGTAATCTGTCGTACACACAATCACCATTTCTATTTTCCATTTGTTGGAGGAGGATATGATTTCAGTTCATGAACGTTACAAAAAAACAACTAATTATTTATAATATAATTCCATTATTATATCATAATGTTTTAATGAGATACTAAGGAGGTGTGGTAAGAAATAAAATAAAATGATCGATTAAAAATGTTACCTCTTTTTTGGACAAATTCTTTTGGTTTGCACTAAAATACTTCCTAGGTTAGACTTTTTATAAATAAAAATGCTTCTAGGATGATGAGAGTAAAATAAGAAAGTGATTTGGATAGAAATTTTATAAACCAGTGAGTTTTGTAATTGTTTAAAGGAGAGGAGAGTTGGCGTACTTTTATGAATGGCGGAGAGGACACACTTGGAATTTTTGAAAAGAAAGAATTTCACCCATGTTTTTCTCATGCCAAAAGGATCCAAAAATAAAAAAAATAAAACATTAGAATATATAAGGTATAAATATTAGCATAAAATATTAATTAAACATGTGTTGGATCATTTTTAACACTTATCTTTTTAGTTTAACCCCTCAGTAAACCCATTTTTACCTTAACCATGGTAAATAATTTTTACTATTTTCACTATTCATTATGGTCGAGGAGTCAGGCCTCAAGTTTGAGGACCCAGGCCCAGCTCAGCTAGAGGGTTCCACTCTAGTCATTGGGTATCCGCACCCTAGTATGTCAGGGGTATCATCACCCGGAAGTTGAAGGGGACCCACTACCCAGCCCCGCTGAAGGGTAATCCATTGGAGGGTACTACCTAGAAATGTCATTGACGAGACCCATTGCCCAACCCCACTAGAGGGTACTTAGAACTACCATTAGGGAACCCACTACACATCCTAGCAAGAGGGTGAACCCAGAATTTCTCTGGCCATCCTTACTGGATAGTACCACTCAAAAAGCATCAAGGAACTACACTAGTCATCCCTGTTGGATAGTACCTCTTGTAAAGCATCGAGGAAGACTATTTCATTCATTGGGTGTCTCCCCTAATAGGAATCACACCCATAACATTTTGTATTGTATCTTGAAATCCACTACGGAGGTCACCATCATGTTCTAGGCATAAAAACACTCAAAATAGGCTACTCACAAGCCAAAATCCAAGTCCAAAGGAAGGATTTACAAAGAGTATAAGATTCGTAAAGTGGTGCATGGTGCATATGGGTCCCACTCAACATGTGACCCCACCTCATCGCCTGTCTGTGTATTTAACCATACTCAGGTACTAAACTGTGAAAAAACACCCCTATGTGTTCCAATGTACTCTCATAGTACATGGGACATCTAGTCAAAAGTCCAATGAGTTCATGATGTTCATCATTGATCTGGAGGGAAAAATGTAATTTCACTAACACACCTCCTCCAATAGCCCTAGAACGTTTAATGGCATCTCTTCACACATCTTATCCACTCCCACAAGAGTTGATATTGACCTAAGCCATGGGTTCCCTTCAAACATGGAATAAGGATATTCTAGCGATATTCCTTTCATGTTTCTACAATTAATGAGATCAAGAATAAGTATTCAAACATCCAAATGGATCACACTATTGTGATCCATGTGAAAAAATGCACAAGATCAACTATTCATTCACCCCAAACAGACATTCGATGGAAAAAGTAACATTTCACTACAACATGCTTGAACTGGGATTCATGGTTCCTATACCTTGATTTTTTTCTAAACACCTAAAATTGGTCTTGAAAAGTACACCTAAAATCTAGGGTCAGGATGTCACTGACGGTGGGTCAAACGAACATCGTAAGCAGAAGTTATGCTCGAAACAAGTTTTCTAAATAATAATAATTATAAAACTTATTCATTTCATGCAACTGAACCACAAATACAACTCTTAAAATTCCCAAATTGACCTTAAAATGACCTTATCTATAATAGGAACACATGGCTATAGATAGCATGTCAAACAGATGCCTAGATTACGAGAAAAGTGTGTTTGAAGCTGCCTCAGCCTGACCGGACCGGTCTAGCCTGTTCTGGCCGGTTCACTCTGCTTGGGCCAGCCCGGCCCATCACACCAGTCCATGGCCCATCCATGTAGACCAACCTGCCTACTCTTATCCAGGACTACTACGTGGCTACCTGGCCTACTCTAGGCCGCCTCATTGTCCCTCCATCTCTGATCCCCCCGTTATCCCGCGTCAACACGATGACTAACCCCCGCAAACCCCAGAGTAGTGTTGTCACCTCAGTCACCCCGCCTAGCAACCACATGGCTATTCCGTCACCCCCAGCTCCATTGGTAAGCACACAGCCTCCGCCCGCCTCCTCTGAACTATGGAATGTCACCTTTCTCTCCAACCAACCGCGCCATTGGCCTCACCTCGCACCTGACTACGCCCTGCACCGCCATCCCGATCGAGCCCCACAGCCTGCCACCATCTACCACTGTCAGCACTGATGCCATGTTAGTCCCTTATATGGACTACCATACCTCCTCTGTTTACCCGATTGTGAAGCTGAAACCATATCGGTGATCCTCACGAGGAGAGATTCACAGCGCTAGCCTTCGCACGACGATTTGTCGATGGTTTGATGCACCCAAAGGTGGCCGATGAATATCTGTAAAGAACAGGTGAAGAATAGATAAATTTATAGGTTTAATCATGGATCTATGGTAATATTAGTGTAGCCATCGATGATTGATAATAAAACAACGAATTGAATGGATAAAGAATGGATTTTCAAGGGAGACTTTAATCAGAGATGAAAGTGGAAGAATCCCACCTCGATTCAATCTATTTTTCATTAATGACGTGCATGTCTTGATTCTGTTGTGATCCATCAAAGTTCTTTATTGATATTTTGAATAATTAAGGGAGATAAGTTGTTTGGTTGAAGGTAGGATTAGGGATCCAACCCTAATCCAAAACTCTTAAGTTTGAATTTATAGAAAAACACCCAAACCCCCACTAACAGTCACAGATTCCAAACCTCCCACACCCTCTCATTTTATGTATCATTTAGGTAAAACACCAAATTATGAACCCAATTATATTCTTGGGTTTCCAATCTGAGTCTCCGATCAAAAGTTATTTGATTCGGCATTCGTGATAAAATAATTAAGTTTAATTATTTTATTTATGATTTTCCCTAGGGTGACTTTTCTCAGAGAAGTCATGTGCCGACAAAAGTTATACCCTACCTAGCATAAAAGCCACATTGAGAACTCCACTATGGCCTCAAATTTCTAATCTAAGCTACTGTTTAATAGATATCATGTTTCCTCCACATGCATAGTAAAAAAATACATAATATTTTTATAAAATAAATTTTGGTCACACCAAGCCTCGGAATTGCACGTCGTCTCAGTTAATAACTCTAGAAATATATGTAGAAATATTCCAAAGTATTATAAGGTAAAAAATAGGTCTCTACATAATTCCCTCCTTCGATATTTGTGTCCCCAAAAAACAAAACTAGAGAAACAACTTGGGATACTGAGCTCACACTTGGATCTCCCTCTCCCATGGACTCCCACATGTTTCTGTACTACCACAGCACATGAAAAAAAGGGATGGTTAGTCCACATAAGGTTCTCTCTTGATGACCCTTGATTGACATTAGGTGCTTTGCAATGGTGGATCTAACTTTAAATTCCAACTTGACCCAGTCGATTACGTGCGTATGATCATGCATGTATCTTCTGAGCTACGACACATGGGAGATGTCATGCACCCACTCAAGCTATTGGGGGTAGTTCAAGACAGTAGGAAACCTCGTCGACCCTTTTCATGAACTCAAAGGGCCTGATGAACTCTGGGGATAGTTTTCCTCCCCTGCCAAACCTCTATAACCCACATCGTGACTAGAATCACTATTTTACCTGAAACAAGGTCTTGTGATTCCCTCTTTCAAAATATCCATCTGGTGAATCACCTAAGGATATCTGGTCACATAAGATTTCATAGTCGATACATTGAAACTGAGACTCTCTTACACACTCTATAAGTGAAGGATTCAACACCATCAACTGAAGAAAAATTGTTCTCTCCTGCTCTACTAGGGTTAGCTATAGGGAAGTGAACTTCTCTGAAACTTCCTGCACTAGGTGATCCTATTATTTCCTACTAAGGGAATCTACTAAAATGTTCCCTTTCCCAAATTATAGAATATCTTGAAGTCGTAGTTCTATAGGAAGTTCAACCAGTGTCACTTCCTTAGGTTCAAGTCTCTTTGGGTGAAGACATACCTGAGACTCTGGTGGTCTTCACAAACCACCACATGTTCTTCTAGAATGTAGTATCTCTACATTATCAAAGAGAAGATAACCATTTCCATCACCAAGTAGAGAGTCATGTAATCTTGTTCATGAGGTCCCCATCACCTTGACATGTAGTTTATAACTAATGTATCAAGGATGACATCGAGCACGCAAAGGTACCAACAAATAGGGTAGGTGAGTCAACTTATCCAACCGTAAGAGGTTAAACACAGAAGTCATGTGGCATACCCTATGTGTATTCATCTCTATTGTAAGGAGAGTAAACCTAAACTAGACGCTCCTCCATACCCACTAGTATAATTCCAAACAAAATGAGGTCAAGCAAAAAAACTCCACAGGTAATGCTAGACCCTTCTTTGAAACTCCACTGCACAACTGTTCCATGAATGAAAAATTCAGAGGAATTAATCCACATCACCTAAATAATATCCTCTTTGGGTGGCACTGAATCTACCTCATAGTTTTTCTCTCATCACAAAAATGTGTCTCAGTGGGGGAAGGACCTCTCTTACTCGTGCATTCAAAGCAACGTCGAACAACACCGAAACAGGGTTCCATTGATGCCCTGCATCACCCTAGAAACACCTCGAGAAAGAAAAATGGATAAAAGAGTACATCACATAGTTCCTTAAAATTTATACCAAAATAAGATGAAGGGACACAGAGTCTGCCTCTTATCATCTCATGCACTGCAGGATCATAGACATCCAAAACTTGCAGTTGTCCACGGTCCCAGCCGCCAGCTCTCAAAGCCTGATGTGGGACCTCTGGAGGTGGTGGAAAGACTTCTTAGCATCATCCCCCACCTTTAGATTCTCCTTATCCTCTTCTAGGACCACCTCCTTGGGTACCACCCTTTCCCCAACTGGGAGATCCCTGATCATGGAACTGCCTCTACTATGACGGTTCATCTACCATCTACCTGAGATTATTAGTATGCCTGGTCAGGTAGTCTCATGCCATGTGACCTCTCCCATCACAATAATAACACTCTCCCTCCCCATGTTGTCCTCGTTCTCTTCACTACCTCTTCCTTTTACTACTACATTCCTGTGACTGGTTATGGGGAAGCCACCTGTGTCAAGATCATGTCGTCTGAGGCATACTAGTTGTGACAAACATCTCAGCTCTCTTGCACCCACTTCCACAACCAACTGTATGGTGTCCCTCTGAAAGAAATATCTCTATCACCAGTGTCTGCTCCAACACCCCATTATAGGTGGGGATGAACAAGGGTACTATGATAGCACAGATCTCTCTGCGTAGTCCCTTCTCAAACTTATGTGCTCAGAAGTAGCCATCATGGATCTTGTCCAGAGACTAGAGTGTAAGGTCTATGAACTTAGATATGTACTCGGCCAATGTCATCCCTCCCTACTAAAGCTCTAGAAGCTCCCAAACCCTAACAGAGTATAAGAAGGATGGGTAGTAATCCTCATAGAACAGTTTATGGAAGTCACCCCATGAGAGTGATGACTCATTGATTGTCTAAGTAACTAGGCTCCACCAATGCCTAGTTGTTCTATGTAAAAGACTGGCTACAAAATCCACCATAATATCTGTCAATGTTCGAACATGCCTAAAGAGGTGGACCACCAACTCTAGCCGAACCTCCGCTGCCTGGGGGTATGGCTCACTGTGGAACCTCAGTAGTCTCTAGTGCTAGAACATGTAGAGTGAATTCATCCTTCACATGTCCTTAGCATGCTCTGTTGGAGTTTTCTGCTTCTCAACGGTTTTAGGTGCTACTACCTACCCTCTTAGAGGAAGGGAATCACATGATGGATCCTAAACTAAGGCATCATCACTCATAGGGTCTTCTTCATGAACCAAAGCTGGTATGCAGGATGGCTATCATCGTGGAGGCATCCTAAATGTTATCAAGGAATACCAAGATCAGAAGAGCATATATATATGAACAACAATAGAGATATAACTCAAGAAGTAAATTCAATGACACAATCCTTTATGATGCATGTACCATTGTTACATGTAATAAGTGTCTCAGGGTGTCGATTCAACAAGTGGGTAATCATGGTACTGTTGAATGGATATGTCGGTTGCCCGTACCATCACTAGACTCCCCGGCCTAAGAGAAACTATTGAAATACTTCTACACTATTTCCCTAATCCCAAACAATCCTCTTAAGAGGAAACATCCGAACAACATCCCAAAGAATGAACTTTCTTTGATACCACCTTTTCACGACCCGACCCATATCGGGGCTGGAGCCGCAACTACTCCAAGCCCACCTCCATAGGCCAGGGGTGGAGACTAGCATCGAAGGCACACCAAACATAGTGAGGTTTTTGCCTAAGAACTTGTACACACACACAACCAACTCAATAAAAAAGTTAAGAGGTAAAGGGAAAAAAGATACAACACTAATATAAATAAACCAAGCATGTATGAACCGCTAAACAGTACAAGTATAGTAATGTAAACTGAAAGGGGAAAGGGGAAAATACATGCTCAACCAGAAAAGTGTCACAACCTAGCAGTAATTGAAAAATTAAAACAGTTGAGAGAGCTTTGCTCCTGGATCCCAAGCTACGACCATCATACATGGTCCAATCAACTGTATCCCTAATCTCCTTGGAAGTCATGATCAACTTGTCTGTCTTCTGCATAAGGAACGACACATATGAGAAAATCTCGTGCGGGGATGAGTATAAAAATACTTAGTAAGACACCTCAAAAAGGATAATGGGGATCCATAAGAGATAAACTTAATAGAAAATTAATAAATAGTACAAGTTATAGTAAAAGAGTGCAACTCAACCCAATAATAGAGTGAAGTAAGCTTATCCAAACACAAGGAGCTAGAAACTGTGAGAATATGAACTTCTTGTCGATTATTCACAACCTATAGTAGGAGAGTAGACTCATCCAACTATAAGAATCTAGATGCGAAATGCATGTGGCTTACCCCAAAGAGCATGCAAGTCAAAGGGACATAATCACCACACCATGATACTGTCTTCTTTGGGCGGCACTATCTCACCCTCACAATTTTTGGTTGTGTCACATGTGGACATGTCTCGGTGGGGAAAGTGTCCCTATTTATCAAGAGTCTAAAGTTATGTCAAAGTGCATCTCATCACTGTGACATAGAGTCGAGGAGTCAGGTCTCAAGGTTGAGGACCCCATGCCTAGCTCTGTTGGAGGGTTCCACTCTAGTAATCAGGTATCCGCGCCCTAGTATATCATGGGGTCATCACCTGGAAGTCGAAGGGGACCCACTATTCAACCTCACTGAAGGTTAATCCCCTGGATGGTACTGCTCAAAAATTTCGTTGATGGGACCCACTACTCAACCCTACTGGAGGGTACCCGGAACTGCCATTAGGGAACTCACTGCCCAGCCTCGCGGCCCACCGCCATCCATTGCTTTCAGCATCGGTGCTCCGGTGGTCCCTTCTACGGACCACAAAACATCCTCCATTTACCCAATCATGAACCCAAAACTAGATTGGTGGTCCTCAAAATGATAGATTCACAGCACCATCCTCTACTTAATGATCTTTCAGTGGTTTGATGCGCCCAAAGGTGGGTGATGAATATCACCAAAGAATGGGTAAAGAACGGATAATTTTATAGGTTTAAGCATAGATCAATGGTTGTGTTAGTGTGGCCATTGATGATTAACAAGAAAACAATTAATTAAAAGGAAAAATAATGGATTTTCAAGGGAGACTTCAATTGGAGATGAAAATGGAAGAATCCTACCTCGATTCGATCTGTTCATTGTTAACCACGTGTTTGCCTAGCTTATGTTGTGATCTGAAGGAGTTCCATAGAAGTTCATTATTGATTCATCGAAGAACAAAGGGAGATAGGGAGTTTTGTTGAAGGGAGGATTAGGGATCCAACCCTAATCTAAAACTCTTATGTTTGTATTTATAGAAAAACACTAAGACCTCTGCCAATGGTCAGGGAAACCGAACCTCCCACACCCTCTCAATTTATGTCGCATTTAGGTAAAACACACCATTACAAACCCAAAACTGGTCTTATATTTCCAATCTAACTATCTAATAAAAATTTATTTGATTTGGCATTTGTGATACAATAATTAAGTTTAATTATATTATTTACAATTTTTCCCGTGGGTGAATTTTCTCATAGAAACCTCACGCCGACAAAAATTTATGCCCCACCTAGAGTAAACGCCACGTTTCGAAATCAATCATGGCTATAGATTTCTAATCTGAGCTACCTTTTAAGGTATACCCCCATTTCCTCCATGTGCATCATATAAAAATACTTAATATTTTTATAAAATTAATTTCAGGCACACTGGGTCTCAGAATACCACGCCATTTCAGTGACTAACTCTGGAAATATATGTAGAAATATTCTAAAGTCTTACAAAGAAAAAAACCAGGTCTCTATAATTAATTTTAAATTGTGTTCAAAAAACGCATCTAAACCGCCTTTTATAAAAAATACAGTTTTTTTGAAAACATTTATTTTTCTTTAAAATGGTTCTTATTTTATTTATAATAAATAGATAACCATTTAATTTATTTTATACATGTTTAAACCATATAATTTTCATAATTTAGTTAGTCTTATTCATACTCACCAACTTGAAGGCTAGGTTATAATGGTCATGTTTAAATAATAATATAGAGTATCATGTTTCATTTAAACCTTGTGTTGCATGCATCACAAGATATCGAAGAGATTAAATTTATTTAAAAATAAATATATCATAAAGTGTAAAGGTGTTACATTCTCTTATAAGGTTGATGTTTCATGTCTTACATTCTATCGAATAAGATATCCCTCTTTTAAAATCTCAGGGTGTCACATTCTTTCCCCCTTAAATAAATTGTGTCCTCATAATTTAATCTTTATCTCAGTAATCAAGGGTTTTACATTTGAAAATACCTTTAATAGAAACCCACATTGTAAAAAGGGTTAATAAAAATTAATCTTTATAAGAGAAAAGGTAATATATGAAGGTCATCCAAAATAACACGTTATTAGGTATACATATAGGAGAACATTGGTCGGAAATGAAAACATGGACATGGAAGAGACTACTAACACCCCAAGGATTAATAGAGAGTGATAAAGATCATTAATCACAATAAAGTGAATGATTAATAGAAAATTAAGGATCTCAAAAACATAAATATATGATGATTTAAAAGATCATTTGATTAATCAGAAATGAAGGTACTAGGATAAAATTTTTATTTCAATACCATTTCCCTAGAGCTGGGGGATCTATTTACCATCTAGACTAAAAACATAAGAAAATATAATTAATTAACGAGTATTCACCCATTAATCATTTCCACCAAAATCTCATATTTTCTCCAAATGATGATAACTCAATATGAATTATCCATTCCTAAAGCACTAAAATAAATTTTTAATGGATCATGTAATACCTAAAAGAACAAGAAAATCATATTATCTTTACTAAAACCAAAATGTTTAGCATGAGTATTTCCATATAATTCGTTAATCTCTAATACCTCAATAGTAACTCAAAATTTCAACTTTATCCATCCCATAAGTTTCTATCCTTAAAAATCTTCATCTTTTATATCTAAAAACATAATATTATTCTTCCCAAATAATCATTTATGTTAAACTAAAAGGTTATATATACCTCAAACCAATAAAACATCTCTTGAAATATCATTAGTCACCTCAAAATCAATTTAATTAAAACCTAAAAAAGGGTGTCATAAAATTTAAACTAATGATCAGCTGTAAACTCATAAACCCATGATGGTATCCATAACTCTTAAGTTAATCTAACATTAAGACATATATACTTTGAAAATTAACATAATATTTATATGTTTCATGATTTTTATAACCAAAATATGATTGGTAAAAATACTTATATAGCATAATTCTTGAATCCTAATACATAAATAATTCATCCCTTTTACTAAAATTATTTGGTATAACATAGGTCCTTCCTTAGTCAAAGGGATAACCCTTAGTTTAGAAAATTGAAATAGATAATCCCTAAGTACCCCACAAATAAAACATCCAATTCATTAGTAATTCATTGCTCTATGACCTCCATTTCCACATAGAAAAAATATTACTCTTCATTTGAGATAATATTATAGGTAATTATAACCACCTTATTGACATATAAAAAGATGAATCTTCTTTCCCTGTGTTCATTACTACATTAACTTCCATAAAAGTATATCCTCCTCTTATTTGACTTGACAGGAATCTCACCAAAGTTCATGTTGTTAAACATATATAATGATATTTGATTAGGCATAATCATGATATATTTCTCTCCAATAATCATATAATTTGGTTTCTCATAATAACCAAAGTGTCCATCACATTTTGTGTTAACATGAATCATCCTGGTTCCATCCATTAACTAAAACCACAAACATGGTATGATAAAAAATAATCATGGTGAGAAACCACATAATCATAAAAAATCCATTTATAGGATGTATAAATCATGACACCTTTTTCATATAATACACCTTGGGTTTATCCTAAGCCATTCATGGTCATAGTTTATTCAAATCCTTCATGATGTTTTATAAATAGTTTGTGAATTTTCGAAGAATACCCCATGGGAGTTTCAAACCAGGTGCACAGTAAGGCCCATTTTCATACACCAGGTAATACTTGAGTCAAGAATGAAATGGTTTTTCAGAGTTATTATATAGTTATATAATTTATCTGAAACCAATTGCTCTAAAACTCACCAAAATTCTTTGATATTTTCCTATACATAGAATTATCATTATACTTATCCTTAGACTTATCCTTCGATATTCCCCTAGGGATCTCACTAAGTTTTTCTTATTGTAGTTTCCAAAGGTTAACTAAACCATTCCTATGATACCAACTACAATGTCCAAATCCTTTTACACATAATATTACATGATTCTTAAACATAAATATCCAATAATTACAACACAAGGATCTAAAAAGTCCTAGTGTCTTTGGAAGACTAGGTTCTTAATAAATAAAACACGGAATTGTAATTTTATTTCTCATAGTAAGATATTAAAATCCATTAAAGCTCCTAAAACTTCATGGGATAACCTGGGGAATACATAAAGAAATGGGTGGACTAAAAATCCTAGAAATGGAATAAACACAATAAAGAAACCAAACATGTGATTCAAAGGTATAACATGATATCATAAAAGAGAAGGATCCTGAGTAATTTAATGGAATCATGTCATAAATAAAATGATATCATAAGATCATGGAATCATAGGAAATGTGGAAACAACATATAATATGACATAAACATGATTCAGGTCTATCTTACAAGAAAATATCACATGGAGAAAAATGTCTCGTAATGGATTAGGTTTACTCCCTAATCCCATACATGACATATCATGAGACTAAAGCTTTACCCAATGCATTGGATTGCTATATGAGCACACCCATCATAACTTGTTCATGATCCATGTGTCCAACATAAAGTAAATCAATCCTAAATAATAACATAATAATTAACCATAGAAGGAAAATGGGTTGCATAATCTTGCTTTATATCATATTCAAAGAAAATTTTATAATGATGGAATTTTACAAATGATCATAAGGATTGTATTACCCCATCAAAGGAAGGGATAATAAACTAGGTATATATGTGAGATACATATATATATAATTTATAATAAATCCATAACATAAATAGTTTTCATCGCTGATAAAAATACATTAAAAATATTAAAACATTCTTGAGAAGAATAATCTTTTCACTTTGAGTAACATCAAAGGATGTCATCTTTGGTGGAGAATTATTTTGACAGATCACTTTGAAATTTATTGAGGAAAATATTCTTTCAATTTTGAAAATACTTATTTAAAATATAAACATTTCTAAAACATTAAAAAAATGAAAATAACCTTTTAAACTTAAAAGAAAAATAACCTTTAAATAATTGAATGGTCATGGTGGTAGAATAGTTCTGTTCTTGCTAAATTCATTAAAAAACAAAGATTCCTTTCATATTTTTTTAATAAAATTAAAAAAGTACCTTTTTCCAAAAAAAATAAGGAATTATTCCTTTTAATTTTTTTGTAAAACACAATTAAGGGTAAAAATTACTTTAAATAGTCACAGTATAATAATTTTAAAAACCTTTTTAGAAAACATAGATTAAGAATAAAAAAGATTTTCGATTAAAGAGAGAAATAAAGTTAGATTTTCTTAAGAACATTTTGTCAAAAAATTTAAGTACCAAAGAGAGGGAAATTGTAAAATTAATTGAAAACTTAATGAATTACCAAAAGAGAATAAAATTAAAATGTTTTATTATAAAATGATTAAAATATTTCCTTCAATGGAAATTCAAGCAATATCAATCCTGATTCAAATTTGATTTAAATATAAACCCTTACCTCTTTGGTAACTTGTGAATCATAAATTTTCATGAATGATGTAATAACACATGCCTTTTAAGGCTATTTCTTTGATTATTTTGGTGGTTAGAGGGCATTTGGATTCTTTTCACCTTGTTTTTCTAAGGGTTCTCCTCATGACTAGTCGAATTGGATGCATGGATACATCGCCTATGTCAATCAGTTGCATGGATAGATAAGCTATGTGGATATTCTATATGAATCTTTTACTTGGAAGAATCAGCGGTGTTAATGAATCGACTGCATGAGAGATTAGCTACATGCATCGGTTAAGTGGGTGAATAAACTATGCGGATGAATCGGCTATGTGGAATATTTCCTATGTGAATTCGTTACGTGGATAGATCAGATATGTGGATCGGCTATGTGAATCGGTTACATGGAAAAATCGGCTACATGGATGAATCAGTTAAGTGGTCGAATCTACTATGTGGATGAATCAGTTACATGGATAATTCAGTTATATAGATTAGCTATGTGAATCAGGTATGTGAATCAGATATGTGAATCGAATACATGAATTAACTACCTAAAACATATATATAGGGATTTTGTCTAAGTGAAATTGACCACCTATAGATTTCTGTAAATTTATTAAAAACATTCATGCGGGTTCTTCAATGGTGCGAATCAGGGTCCTTAAAAGAATGGTTCATTTTTTATAATTATATCCTTTATTTTTTCATTATTGGGACTATAAATGAGTCCTTGTTCATGGATTTTAATGAGATCTGAAATAATTGGTAAATAAATTTTCTATGATTAGAAAAACCTGATCTTTCTAAATCTGTTGACTCAGAAATGAAGGTCCTTCCTTTATTCCTTCCTTATAGATTTCTCTTAAGATTGGACATTCTAGAACCCTTACCCTAGATTCATGGAACCCTTATATCAGTGGCTCGAGTTATCCATCATCGATTCTATCATGCATCCCCTCCCCCATTTTAGTAGAGTAAGTAGAGTGAGGATTATTTATTCTAGGTAAGGAATTCTTCTTTGTTTCCCTTTATGTGTATTATGTGGGGAGGGTTTCTCTTGTTTATATTTGTGGAGATGTTTCATCCAAATTAATAAAAAAATCAATTGGTTAAATGAATTTAAAAGGGGGGTAAGGGAATAAGAATTCCATGTTTTTAAAAGATTTATTATTATTGATATTGTGTTTTACAGGCGTAATTCCATGCTAAAAAATCATGGTTGTTGGTGACTTTGTTGCACTGCAGTTGTGATGTTATGGAACCCCTAATTTTGTGATTGTTTGATATCACCCTAAATTTAATTGGATAAGAACTTATATCTGGCTAATGAAATTTTTTCCCCTGGATATATGCCTTATATGAGAACTTGCCTAAATAATTAATTGAAAGTGATAAAGAACCCCTATACCAAATTTGAAAATTATTTGTTGTGTGTAATGTGTAATGTTTTTGTGGAAGTGGTTGTATTGTATGTCTTGTTGTGTTAATGTGGTGTGTGGGAAGTGGTTTTATTTTGGCAGATGAGATGGGGTGTTGTGATATGAGGTGCGACTATGATGTGTGGTTATGATGCGGTATGGGGTGATGTGTGATGGGTTTTTAGGATGTGCTTCGGGGAAATTGTGATGAAAAGTGGTGGAGATGTGGTGGTTGTTGTACTGTGTGTATGGGAATGTGGTAATGGTGTGAGGGTTTTTTATAAATAGGAAATAAGGGTTCGTTGTGTTGTGCTTCTTGGGGTGTGTTGCGTTGTGCCAATTTCTCATGTAGTATTGGAATTAAATGATAATGCTGATGTTGAAATGGGATGGAAATTGTTAAAAAAATGTTGAACTAAAAGGGGTAGTGGGTTAAATGTAAAAAAAAATTTATGAGTCAATTAAATGGACTAGAAATAATTGAATGAGTTTTTTGTTTAAATGAAATTAGATAATAATTCAAAATATGTAAGTTGGATTAATTTGAAAGGGGTTTTGGAATGTGAAATGTGGCTTGTGTATTATTGTGTGGTGTTTTTCATTTAGATAAGGTAACAAATGTGGGAAATGTTGTGAGTAGGTTAGTGATCTATTTGTAAACTCATAGTTTGGGATTTCATGTTATGATATTGCATATATACCATGGATGTTCCTTATGATTTTCTATACGTGCCACACCCATATCAAGCACATAGTGTTGACAACCAAATTTTTTGGAGGTTTTTTTCCAACATCCTAGTGGTGAGGATGGATGTTTGGATACCCTATCTTCTATGCTCCCTCTTTTAAGTGGTGATGACACAGATGGGTTGTGATGGCCAAAATTCAAAAGTGACACTATCGGGATGTGATGTAATGTGATGAGATGGCCTAGGTGTCTTTGAGTTAGGTGATATGTGATGTCCTGTGTGTTTTCAGGTGAGATGGTAAGGTGATTTATTGTGGGGTTCATACATGCGAGGAGAAGGACATGAGGTTTATGTCCTACATGTTCATGATACCCTAATATTATGGTTATGGTTATGATGTGAGGTGATGGACTAGGTGTATGTGGGTAGGATGTTGTCTGATGTGATGGGATGTGATGTGATGGGATGTGATTTTATGGGATGGGATGGGATGGTATTTGATTTGATGTGATGTGATGTGATGTGATGTAATGTGATGTGATGTGATGTGATGTGATGTGATGTGATGTGATGTGATGTGATGTGATGTGATGTGATGTGATGTGATGTGATGTGATGTGATGTGATGTGATGTGATGTGATGTGATGTGATGTGATGTGATGTGATGTGATGTGATGTGATGTGATGTGATGTGATGTGATGTGATGTGATGATATGTTATACGAAAGTGTTGGGATCTCCAGTATATACAACGTTGGGGTGTGAGAGTGGAAAATCAATGGTAAAGCGGTGAGGGGAACCCTATATCGATATGATTCATATTATGTTATTAATATTGGCTTAAATTATTTTTTGAACATACCATGGTGAGGTTGGGATATATAGTTGACATGTTTAGGTGTTGTTGGTTCTGTGGTTTTGCTCACGAGTGCATTAGTATGCTCTTTCCACATGTGCATGAGAGACTTTGGTTTTCCTACTAATTGTACTTGTATGATCACCCAATATATATATATAACTAATTTTCATGTTTCTAGGAGGACTATGTGGACCATCTTATACATTACTAGTTCAGACCCTTGGATAGTTGTTGTGTCCCTGCCTTAGATTTCTTTTGGGTATTACTTTGGATACTTTTATATATATTTGTTTTATTTATAAATTAATTATTGGATGGTTTTTGTCTTTCTTTTATATTATGTCATTGAGTTTCTTTTGGATGGTTCATCTTATCTCCCTATCCCATATTAATATATAGGTTAATACCTCCCATTTCATGGTATTTCTATACCCTAGGTGCTAGTCTCCAACTTGGGGCCTACTTGAGGTAGGAATCAGGGGTAATTATATTTATCCTTTTATTATAGTTTCTTTGGTGGGAGGTGTCATGAAATAAAAGTATTATATTAGGATATTTAAGATACAGGATAGAATTTTGAGTTAGGCGTAGTGAGTATTTCACGGGTTGGTATGGAAACAGTTCTATTTGACCTTACTATGTGACATAAGCCAGGGGAAGCTAAGACATGGGATTTTAGGGCCCCCTTGATCCATTGCATGGACTCTGATCTTATCAAGTGATCAAGTGAGGTGGACCTGTTTGTAGGGTATATACCTAAGATAGGTACATGCATCATGATGACATGTGTTTTTGTTTGAACTATGTGGTTTTGGTTATGAAAAAGTTTTAATAATTTAAAAATTAATTAAATAAGACTTAATAAAATTCCATTACTATAAGGCTTAGGAAATCTTTTTTTCCATTCTAGTTATGGCCCCTGGTCATCATCCGGGTTTGGTTCAGACAGTGGAGGTTCAGAAAGCTGACTTGGTTTATCAGTGGAGGGTTTATCTGGTTGAGAAGGATGATTAATAGCTGAGGACATTACACACTTATCAGTGGTAGATTTTATGAAAGTTCGACAATAGCATCTATGATATAGATAAATCGTTCTAGATAGAGGATATATATATTTATTTCAGTTTTATATGGTACAGGGTGGAGTATTGGGTCTCTTTGGTAGACATTCAAATGTAGGGAGCTTCCCATTAGTGGTGGATATTGTTTCTGAGTGAGTGGAAGGAAGAAGATGTATTGTGGTTAGACTTCTAGAGGGAGTTTCATTCATAATTTCTATTATTAATGATTCAAGTGGAGAAGATGAAAGATATTATCATTCTTTAGTAGGGTTTCATGTCAATATAAGAGATTGGGGTTAAGTTTAAGGACCTTCTATGTTTTTTCTCAGATCTTTTTCCCATTGATGAGTCTCATGTGAGATGTCTTGAGGAGGTACTATATCCTTCATTTGAGTATGTAGTTACTCCTTTTTTGTTTCCTACATATTTTTAGGTTCATAATAAAGTAGATATGATCAAAAATATTCACTCATTAGGAGTTTTTCTATGATAGAGGATCCATCAAGGCTCCTCGAGGTGTAGAATTTTTGGTAGTAGGTTTCAGCTGTCATAGCCTTTTAGGTTTCAACTAGTGGGTAGTCGACATCAACAGTTTCCTTTCTATACCCTTGGGATATTTGAGTCTATTTTTTCATATGGAGGTCTTGGTCATCGCTAAGACTAGTTCCCAGTGGTTCTTGGGTCTTATCTTGGTCTAGGTGGTCAGTTTCAGTGACAGTTTCAACAACAATTTCCAGTGAGGTTGTTTCAGCGGTAAGGGAAACAATATTATACACCATTGAGAGGAGATTGAGTAAGTAGAGGTCGAACCTAGGATATTTCTCATATTAAAGTACATATTCTAGAGTGTTTTAATTTAGGTGGTCATCAATAGAGAGGCGAGAGAGATGGGAATGGGTATTTTCAGATAGTGGGTGTGGCAGTGCTAGAGGTCCAGATATCGTTAGAGGTGTGATCAGTTTGTTTATTGCCCTTATTTGTGACTTGTTTTATTTAGGAGCCTCACACTCATTTATTTCACTTAATCTATTCCATTATTTTTAATTAGACATATATAGTAT
Source organism: Viscum album (assembly GCA_963277665.1). Taxonomy (NCBI): domain Eukaryota; kingdom Viridiplantae; phylum Streptophyta; class Magnoliopsida; order Santalales; family Viscaceae; genus Viscum; species Viscum album. Next base: position 360,039,812 of record OY728138.1, read on the forward strand.
TATCATTCCCTGGATGTTGACTACGCTATTTGGAGGCTAGACCAGCATGTTTGATGTGTTCCAGGGTGTAGATTGATAATGGGGCCACATCAGTCCCATGGGGATGTTTTCATACCATATATGTACCCGTAAAATGTCATTATAGTTATCAATTGATTATATTCTATATTTTCTATTATCAAATTCTTCCATAGAAGATTCATGTCCTCAGATATTGATGGTCGGCGTGTAATTTTTGTTGGTGAGTGAAGTTGCCAGGTGGGTAGTAGACATATTGATCCCCTCATTTTCTTGGTAGATGAGTTATCTATAGAATCAAGGTATTTTGGGATAGTGGAGGTCCCCATGATCATTGGGGAGTTTATAAATGTTTTTTCCAAGGATTTTGTGACACTTCTCCCTTAATGTGATATTGATTTTGGGATAGACTTACAGTTTTGTGCTTCTCTAATCTTGATGGATCCTTATCGGATGGCACCCTCTGAGTTACGGGGGTTGAGGATTTAGATAGATGTTTTAATTAAAATGGGATTCATTTAGTCTAGTGTGTCACCATGGGGTATTCTGGTGTTAATATTCAAGAAGTAGGATGGTATTCTGATGTTGTACATAGACTGTTGGAGGTTGAATCAGGTATTGATCAAGAATCTTTACCCTCTTATAAGGATAGAAAATATCTTCGAGTAGATAATAGGGGTTAGTTGGTCTTCTAAGATAGATCTATGGTCTAGTTATCACCATTTGAGGGTAAAGGAGGGAAATGTACCAAATACGACCTTCAGATGTAGGAATGGGATCTTTGAGTATATAGTCATGTAATTTAGGGTTACGAACACAGCAACTATATTCTTGGGGATCATGAATTTTTTGTTTTGTGAATTCTTGGACCAGTTTGTAGTCATGTTTATATACAACATATTGATCTATTCAAAGCCATAGGAGGAGCATGATGGACATATCAGAGCGCTCTTACAGGTTATTTGACACCACCAACTATATGGAAATTTGTCTAAGTGTAAGTTTTGGACATGAGAGGTATATTTCCTATGGTATGTGGGGTATTAGTGGGATGTGGAAGTAGACCAATAAACAGTTGTGGTAGTTATATCTTAGACAGTACCCAAGATCTTGGTAGAGGTTTCTAGTTTTCTTAGTCTTGAAGAATATTATCAGAGTTTTTTTTATTTGTCTTGAATTTTAGGCCTTATAACATCCATGAACAGAAAGGACTAACCTTATTTGTAGAGTGATCAATTATAGGTGGTGTTTGGTTACCTAAAGGAGAAGTTGGTTAGTGCTCTAGTGTTTCAGTTTCTAGAGGAATGGTGATGCTTGAGGTGTTTTATGATGCTTCTCATATTGAATTGGGATGTGTATTGATGTAGTAAAAGGTAGTGATCTCTTAAGGATCCAGGAAATTACATCCTCATGAGTGTAATTATTTTACCCATGATCTAGTGTTAGTAATAGTTGTGTTTGTGTTGAAGCTACAGTGACGTTACCTCTCTATGGAGAACATTGTGGTCTTCACAAATCACATGAGTTTGAGGTATGTCTTTTCTTAGAAAGATCTAAATCTTTTATAGTGGAGGTGGAAATAGTTTATTTATTACTATAATTTTTAGATCTATTAAACCTCATGAAATGGGAATGTTGTGGCCAATTCCTTGAGTATAAATTCATGGAAGGATGTGGTTCGGGAGTCTTGAGATGCTTGGAAATTGATGGAGGGTTTTGTAACCCTGTACTTAGATGAAAGTGTGGTTTATGGTAGAGTTTGTTTATTTTAGATGGTAATAAAATCTTATCTGATGCATAGGGAAGAGTATTCATAGTGGGGAAACTTGGAGGTATAGGTGATGCATGATCGTGTTGTCCATGGTGATACTCTGGAGGGATGGTCGGAGGATGGTCATAATCAGATGTTGTTTTGAGGGAGGTTGTTTATTCCTATATAAATATGTGAGTGATTCTTCATGATTTTCATATATCTCCTTTTTAGGTACACCTGGGAGTTTCCAAGATGTATCATGGCATGAGAACATGGTTTTAGTGGCCCAGGATGAAACGGGAATTGGTAGATATTGTGGAGAAATTTTTGTTTTTCCAATAGGTAAAGGACAAACATCTTGTTCCTAGTGGTTGTTAATATAGTGGCCCAAACCTTTTACAAATATTATTATATGATTTTATGCATAATAATACATAAAATAAAAACCAAGGATAAAAAAGTCTATTGTATTTATATGATTTGGGAAATAATTATAAAAAATTAAAATAATATAAAGCATCATTTTATTAATCTCTATAATGATATCCTAACTCCCTTAAAGCTCCTATAACTACATAGGATAATATGGGGAATACATAGACAAAAGGGATGAGCTAAAAACCCCAGTATGGGAATAAACATGGGAATAAAGCATATAATATGAGTTAGATTCCATAAAATGATAATATAAAAGGCATGAATCATCAATAAACATACAAATTCGTAACATATAGAACATGGAATATAGTGACCCTATCCTTTTACACATATTATTACATGATTTTTATCATATTTATCTATCAAAAACAAACCAAGGATCGTAGAGTCTAGTGTCTTTATAAGATTAGGTACATAAAACTGAAAACATGGAACTAGAATAAAACATGTTTATATTAATCATCTATAATGAGATCCTAACTTCCTTTGAGCTCATACATCTACATAGTATAACTTGGGGAATACATGAACAAATAGATGAGATAAAAAACCCAATATGGGAATAAACATAGGAATAAAACATAGCATATGGGTTAGAAGGAATAACAAGATAAAATAAAAATGCATGGAACATGAATAATAATACGGAAGAATAACACATATAACATAGAATCATATGATCATGGAAACATAGTAATGTGTCAGAAACATACAGCATGAAATAAACATGAGTCAAGGCTAACTTCCAAAACTATATCACATGGTGGACAAGTCCCATAATGTATTAAGTTTACTCCCTTATCCCATACATGAAGTCTCATGAGACTAAATATTACCCAATGTATTGGAGAAATATCTGAGTGCACCCATAATAACATGTTCATGCATATTTTTTCCACATGAATAATCAAATATAATAAATAAACATAAGGGTTACCCATGAAAAGAAATGGGTATCGTAATCATGTCATAAGGCATAAACAATGTGCATATCATAATAGTATCCATGAAAGAATGGATTTAAATAATACATGGACATTTATAAGATAAAATAGGAATAGATAATGATAAACTATGTAAAACTTAATTGAAAACATATAAAAAGTGTGTTTAAGAAACTTTAGAAATAAGCCACTTTAGTGTGTTTTAAAAAAATATCTAAGAGACTTTAAAAAGGGGAAAGGAGTAATTGTTTGTATAAAAATAGAAATGAAACTGGATATTTTTTCATGATAAAATTTAGTACCTTATAAATATATTGTTGTATTAAAATATAATATGTACTTGAAAATGGGTAATAAATATAGAAGTTCCCATAAATCAGGGTTACTTATCAGGAAGAATTGGGAAGGGAACCTTATAAAACATGTATTTCCCCATAAAAGAAGGATGAATGGATATGGATACATAATTTTAGAACATATAAAAATAATTTAGAATTATTTTATAATAATAACAAAGAAATAAATTTGTGTAAATAGAGAGAAAGCATAAACCGAAGAAAAAAAAGGAGGTTTGGAGAGATTCCTTACCATATATCTGAAAGAGTTATGTACTTACACTTAATGTCTTGGATAATCAAATTATATCCATTAATTAATTAATTAAGAACCTATTAAATATTTATTTTATTTATTATAATTTTGTTAAGTTTATTTATGGTCATTTTGATGAGTTATAATGTTTAATTTCATTTTTTTAGGTGTGTTTGTTTCATGATTTTATGATCGGTTCCCTTGATTTTAATTATGGGAGTTTTTTAAAAATGGAATAAAAACTATAGAAGTGGAATTATATGATATTGATTCACCTATATAATTTAAAATTTTCTCATATATCATTTTTTTAGATATATGAATGATTCATTAGATAAAATTTTAATGATGAACATTAGTTTATTTTGGTTAATTTTTTATCATTGAGAAATAGTTTTGTTTTATTATTTAATACTATGTATATATATTAGTTACAGAACATAAAAAAAGTTGTAATATATATTTTAAAATCGGTTTTAACCATTATAATAATTTTATGACAAGCCTTGAATTCAGTAATTGAAAATGAAAAATCATCATCCATGAAGGTGGTGAATCGACACATCACGGACGATACTTACTTTTTTAAGATAAAAAGAGAAGAGAAGATATTTTATGATTGATATCCCATTAATGTAATAAAATTAAAATATATTTATGATACTGGAGTTATCATGTCACTTTATATAGTGGAAGAAAAGATGAGGTAGAAGAAATAAATAATTTAAAAGAGAAAGGTGGAGGATTCTACCTCTTGAATGTCGTCTCTTTGAAAACCTCTTGAATCCACTTGGAAATGGTCTTTTGGTGAGACCAGAAATAAAAATACATGGGTAATATTCTTGGGAGATTAATTGGGTATAATATTATCAATATCCAAATCATATAAGGTCTAATGATAAGGGTTGGTGAGGGGTGGTATTTTTAGGGAGAAGAGAGGGGTATTTTTATTATTATATTCATTAGTTTATTATTTTCACTCAAGACTATCAGTAGTATTGATTCTTATCAATAAATATATTAAATAATGAATTATATTTCTAGATAATGGTTTTTACATTATCTATATATCAACCATGACTCCAAAATTCTTGTATTTATCTTATAAAGTAAATTATCGTATTTCACTATTCACAAAAAATTAAACTATTTTAGAAAATTCCAAAAAATTTACCCCAACAATTTTTTGACATGTAGATTTCAAAAATGGATTCCATTTTATGAAAATAATTTTATAAATATGAGAAAATTAATTTTTAATTAAAATCATCATTTATTCTAAAAATGATAATTTTAATATTATAACTGATTTTATGAAACTTTGAAAAAATTAATTATGTTCTCATAAAATTGTCTTATAATTATAATACAATGGAATATTAATTTATGAATCTATTTTGTGAAAATAAATTTTCTTTTAAATAATTATATTAATTATAAAATTGTAAATAAACATTTACGTTTCACAAAAAATACCAACACTTAAGTTATCATTTTAAAAAAATATTATTTACTTATTCCTTGATATAAATATATCATGTTTTAATTTATAAGATACCTAAATTTTATTTATAATTTCATAGTGGAGGTTACAATACTAAAGCCCGGATTACTATTCCTAATGGTCATATTACTATTCCAACAGTCAGGTTACTATTCCACTGGTATAAGAGCCTTAATTTCTATAAACACCACTTATTTCATTATTCATTTATGATAATGGTGTTTTTATTGGGTTATCTATGTTATTTATGTGTTTTATACTATATAACATCATTATAGGAAGGGTAATTCCATTGGTAAAATTCGGGGCCGTTAGATTCTACCCCCTTATGAAATTTCACCCTCGAAAATTCGTTTTACATACTAAGGTGAAACAAAATGAGGGTACTTATACTTAATTGATTCCTCTAATTCCCATGTTGCATTTTTGTATTTATGGTTACACCATAGTACTTTCACTATATGATTAGTCTTTTTTGCATATAACTTTATCTCTATGGTCTAAGATCTTCACCGGCTACTCCTTGAAAGAGAGATCATTTTCCAACTATACCACCTCTGAATTTAGTACATGTGAGGGATATGGTATTTACTACCTCAAGAGGGATATGTGGAATACATAATATCGAAGGGGTTGATGTACTTGAGACTTAGCTTTCCTTTTTCCCAAATGTCATGATCCTCTTCCATGGAGATATGTGGAGGAATACCATGTCTCCAAACTTAAAATATAGGTCTCATCGATGATTGTCTACATAAATATTATGTTGACTTTGGGATACCTTGATGTACTGCTGAATAGTTTCCACATTTTCTACCATTTCTTAAACCACTTTAGGTCCTATAAAATTACATTCTCTGCCTTTATCCCATTATGTGGGTGTTCTGCATCTCTTCCCATAAAGGGCTTCATAGAGATCCATTTTGATACTTGAGTGGAAACTATTGTTGTAAGAGAACTAAAATAGAGGTATATGTTGGTCACATCCTCCCTTTAAGTCCATAGAACATGCTCTCAACATATATTCTAGTTTCTGAATAGTCTGCTCAGATTAGCCATAAGTTTGAGGATGATAATCCATACTAAATTTTAGCTCAGTGTTTAGATCATATTGTAGAATTTTCCAGAACTTGGGGGTAAATATCATATTTTGATCAGATAAAATTGATAGTGGCACTCCATGCAGCCTTACCACTTCTTTGATGTATATATGTGGAAGTTTATCTAGTGATAAGTTTTCTCAAATTGTGATAAAGTTAGTTTTATTTATAAGATGATCCACAAATATACATATATAATTGTTTCCTCTAGATGTCTCTAGAAGTCTTATGACAAATTACATGGTGATGTTTTCCAATTTATATGTTGGTATGGTTAATAGTTGCATCATCCCCTTAGAATTTTGTCTTTTAACCTTCACTTTCTAACATACCAGGCACTTTGATGTATATTCTGTGATCTCTTTCTTCATATCTCCCCACCAATAGTTCTTTTGGATATCTCAATACATATTTTTTCTCCCTGAGTGAATAGAGAAGGTTGATCTATGTGAATCATTTGGAATCTCTTTCTTTATATATGAATTGGATGGTATTTATAGTCATGACCCAAATCTTATGACTCCTTCTTCATCACATTTTGAACTCTGATGATTTCTCTTTTCTGATATCTTTTGCCTTCTTCTAAATGTCCACATTATTTCTTTGAGCATCCTTTATTTTCTACATGAATGATGTTTGAGAAAACATTTTATAGAGGATTTATGATGTTACTTCCTTAATAATTCTCATGTACATCCTTTGAAAATATAAGAAGATTTGATCCTTCTCAATTATTATCATTGATAATGTTGAAGGATCTTTTCTACTTAGAGCATCCGCCACTTTATTTTCTTTATCAGGATGGTAGTGGATTGAGAAGTCACAATCCTTGATGATCTCTAACTATATTAACTGGTGTATATTAATCTTCTTCTATGTGAATATATATATCAGGCTCTTATAATTAGTATATATCTCACACTTCTCCCTATAGAGATAATGCTGCTAGATTTTCAATGTGAAGAAAACAGTTTTTAACTCCAGATTATGTGTGGGATAGTTTTCCTCAAAAAATTTCAACTACCTTGAGGCATGGGAAATCACTTTATCATTTTTCATCATTACACAACCTAATCCCATATTTTAAGAATTTTTGTATATCACAAAGAGTTCTCCACTTGTCATAAGTGTGAGTATTGGTGCAGTGATAAGCCAATTTTTTAACTCTTTGAAACAATCTTCACATTCACTAATCCAAACAAACTTTACTCCCTTCTGAGTCATCTTCGTTATAAAGTTTGAATATCTTGAGAAGTTATTCAAAAATTATTGGTAATACCCAGATAGAACATGGAAACTAAGGATCTCTATTACAGATGTTGTCCTGGGAAACTCTTCAATTGCCTTTGTCTTATAAGGGTCTATAGATATCGCTTTTTTGGGGGTAACATGCCCCAATAATGATACATTCTACAACTATAACTCACATTTACTGTACTTTTCATATAGATTCTCCCTTCTCAAAGTCATTATCACAGTATTCAAATGCTCCTCATGTTCCTCCTTTCTCTTAGAGTATATTAGAATATCATCTATAAATACTACCAAAAAGTTATCAAGGTAATATTAAAAGTCTCTATTAATTATTTCCATGAATATTTCTAGAAAATTAGTGAGTCAAAAAGGCATCACTATGAACTCATAGTGTCTATACCTCATTCAGAAGGGAATCTTGAGAATATATTCATTCCTCACCTTTAATTAGTGATATCCCGACTGAAGGTCTGCCTTAGAGAAATACGTGTCCCCACTTAGTTGATCAAAAAAGTAATCTATCTATGGTATGGAATACTTGTTCTTTATTATGATTTTTTGGAGCTCATGATAATCAATTAATAGGTGCATTTATCCATCCTTCTTCTTGACAAAGAGGACCAACATACCCCATGGTGAAGCACTCAGGTGTATAAAACCCATATCTATATTATCTTGTAACTGCTTCTTCAGTTCTTCCAACTCAATAACGTCTATTCTGTAAGGAATATTTGATATAGGTAGATATATAGGAATAAGTTATATTGAGAACTCAACCTCTCGGTCAATAGGAAGACTAGGAAATTTTTTAGGGAACGCATCAGTATAGTCCCTCGTAATGGGGATGTCTTCAAGAATGTTTCTATCCTTTGTCTCAATCATTTGATCTAGATATTCTTTTTCATAAGGCAATAATATCCAAAATTGATATTATAATTTTAAAGGATATTTATAATCCTCCATGAACTTGTATATAATTGGAGGATGTCTCGAGATGTGAAGAGTGATCTCCCTTTCCTAACAGTTTATGTTTTCTTTGTATACAAATATCCATTACATGCCCAAAAATAGCATCAAACTCCACCAAAAGAAGTAATATGAGATTTGATAGGAGTTTAAATCCACATAAATTAACCAGGGAGGATTTATATACTTTGGATTCAATAATTTACCCATTTTATGTTCTCACATATTACTCAACCTCTATATTTTGAGGTGGTGTTTGAATAGTTCTACTAAACTTGTAAGATATGAAAGAATGCATAAAAACAAAATTAAATAGTATGTTCACTTGTTTTGAATGAATAACCAGCATACCTATCACCAAATAATTTTTAGGCTCCACCTTATTAGTGGTGCTAGCATATTCCCTTTATTGTTTTCTTTGAGGTTGTTTTTTTATTTCCTCTAACAACCCTTACTTAGGGAATTGGCTCGTATAATGCCTATGTTCCTCATAGTTGAAACAATGCACTATAGGATGAGTGTTGATCTAAGACTTCCTTTATTCTTCTTTATTTGTGTGCTTCTTTATATCCCTTTATAAATAATTATCATGATGACCCTCTCATCCACATTTGAATCATCTTCTGGTTACCCTTCAGCAGTTTCTAGGATGCTTCTTCCCACGCTTTTGACATGTGGGATGTTGGGTTTCTTTCCAACATGGGATTTATTTTTTGATACTCCCATATTAAAATTCATTTTTTCCTTTTTATATTTGGTCCCATGAGACCACTTAGAGTCTTTTATCTCTATATAAACCTTAAGGGAACAATGGATAATCTCCTCATAGATATCAAAGTCTTGAATCACCAATGCTTTTTATAGACTTAGTTTTAGTCATCTAAATAAGCAATCCACCTTGCTTTCAATGTTCATGAAAAATACATAGGCATATCATTTAATCCTTGTAAGGTTTTCTAATGCGGCCTAATAGACTCGCCTTCCTTTTTCTTTAACACGAGGAACTCCCTTTCCTTCTTAAGATGGAGATTTCAGGGAAAATATTTATTGAAAAATATTTTTCTTGAATGCTTCCCAATCCATGGAATCAATTTCCTTCTTATAATTTGTGGTTTAAATCAGTTTCCACCCCTAATTATCATCTACATCAAAATTAAAGATCTTCAGTAAAACATTAACTTCTTCTAAGAATTAAAGGATAATGAATATCTTCCCAATAGAGTTAATCCATTATTCTGTGATGATGGGATCATAAGATCCACTAAATATAGGAGTCCTTTTTCATGTGAAGTATTCAACCACAACTTTATATTTATTAGGATAAGGAGGTTGTTCCAAATTATTCAAGTTATTATTCATAACTTTATCCAGTTGATACAGTACTTTCAGGAATTTTTTATCTATTTTCCCACCATATTTTTAATTTCATAAGGGAAATCGTCACATTTTCTATCACATTTATTGTTGGCATATGTTATCCTATTTCCCACCATTAACTAAGAACAATAAAACACAATTATGGGAATTGAATACTTAGTTAAGTAAACTTTAAACATAGAAGGATAAATATGTAAATAAAAATTAAATCCTAACTATTGATTCCCTAAGTTTCAATCTAGGTTATCCATGGTGATAGAATTATCCCTGGGGTTATTGCTAAATTTTTTTAGTCCACATCACCAAAAATAACTAGATTGTGTTATAATACCAACTATAGTGAACCTATACTTTTACACATATTATTACATGATTTTAATCATATTTAACCATCAAGTAAAAACCAAGGATCATAGAGCCTAGTGTCTTTTTAAGATTAGGTAAATAAAAACAAAAACATAGAACTAGAATAAAACATCTTTATATTAATCATCCATAATGAGATCATAAATTCCTTTGAGAACCTAAATCTACATAGGATAACCTAGGGAATACAGGAACAAAGGGATGATCTAAAAATCCTAGTAAGGGAATAAACATAGAAATAAAGAATAGAATATGGGTTAGAAGGCATAACAAAAAGAAATAAAAAAGAATGAAACATGAATAATCATATAGAAGCATAACACATAGAAAATTGAATCATATGATCATGGAAACATATTAATGTGGCACTAACATAAAACATGACATAAATATGAGTCAAGGATAACTACCAAGACTGCATCACATGGTAGAAAAACTCCCATAATGGTTAGGTTTACTCCCTAATCACATACATAAAGTCTAATGAGACTAAAAATTATCCAATTCATTATATCACTATTTGGGTAAACCCATCATAACATATTTATGCATATGTGTTCCACATGAAGAATAAAATATAAGAAATAAACATAAGGGTTACCCATGTAAATAAATGGGCATCGTAATCATGTTATAAGGCATAACCAATGGGCATATCATAATGGTGTCCATGAATAAATGGATTTAAATCATACATGGATATTAATAAGAGAAAATAGGCATAGATCATGATAAATGATTTTCTATTGAGGTGAAAACATATAAAAATAGTGTTTAAGAAACTTTATAAATGATCCACTTTAGTGCATTTTAAGGAAAATATTTAAGAATATTTAAAAAGGGAAAAGGAATAATTGTTTGTATAAAACAATAAATAAACCTAGATAGTTTTTCATGATAAAATTATGGATATTAGAAAAATATTGATGGCTTAAAATAGAATATGTATTGTACTTGAAAATGGGTAATAAATAGAGAAGTTCCCTTAAATTGGAATTTCTTATTAGGAATAATTGAGAATGGAACCATATAAAACATGTATTTACCCATAAAATAAGGATGAATGGATACGGATACATAATTTTGGAACATATAAACAGAATTTAGAAGGATTATATAAGAATAATGAAGAAATATATTGATGTAAATAGAGATAAATTGTAACCCGAAGGAAAAAATGGAGGTTTAGAAAGATCCCTTACCTTATGTTTGAATGTGTTCTACACTTGCACTTAATATCCTAGATAATGAAATTAAATATGTTAATTAATTTATTAAGAACCTATTCAGAATTTATTTGATTTATTATAATTTTATTAATTTCATTAATGTTCATTTTTATGAGTTATAATGTTTAATTTTGTTGTTCTATGTACATTTTTTCATGATTTTATGATTGGTTCCCTTAAGTTTAATTATGGTAGTTCCTATCAAATGGAAGAAAAAATACAGAAGTGGAACTATATTATATTTATGCACCTAAATAATTTTAAATTATCTCATATATCATCTTTTTTCATATATGATAATGATTCATTACATTAGATGTTAATGATGAACGTTAGTTTATTTTGGTGAATTTTTTATCATTATGAACTATTTTTCTTTTATTATTTAATATTATGTATATATATTAGACACAGAAAATAAAACAAGTTATAATATAAATTTTACAATATTTTTTAACCATTATAATGGTTTTATTACCATTCTTTAAGGTGGTAATAGAAAACAAAAAATCTTCATCCGCAAAGGTGGTGAATCGACACATCACGGATGATGTTTTAATTTTTTAGATAAAAGAGAAGATAAGATATTTGATGATGGATATACCATTAACATAATAAAATTATAGTATATTTATGATACTAGATTTATCATTTCACTTTGGATAGTATATAAAAGGATGATGGAGAAGAAAGAAATAATTTAAAAGATGAAGGTGGAGGATTTTACCTCTTGAATATCCTCTCCTTGAGAACCTACTTAAGACACTTAGAAACGGTATTTTTGTGAGAATAGAAAGAAAAGGACATGGTTAAGAGTCTTGTCAGAGGAATTTTTCATAATATTAGAAAGATCCAAATTGTATAATATGTGAGGGGAAGGGGTGGTGAGGGGTGGTATTTATAGGAAGAGGAGAGGGGTATTTTTTATTATTATATTCATTAGTTTATTCTTTTGGATAAATACTATCAATAATGTTGATAATTATCATTAAATGTATTAAATAACAAAGGAGAGTTAGATATAACATTGTTTACATCATCCATACATCAATTATGACTAAAAAATTCATGTATTTAGCTTATACCATAAATTATTGTATTTCACTATTCACCAAAAATTCAACTATTTTATAAAAATCTAAAAAATTCACCCCCAAACATTTCTAGATGTGTATATTTTAAAAAATGGAATCCATTTTATGAAAATAAGTTTATAAATATGTGAAATTTAATTTTTAATTAAAATAATTATTTATTCAAAAAATACCATTTTTAATATTATAACCGATTTTATGACACTTTGAAAATTTTAATTATGTTATCATAAAATTATCTTATAATTATAAGAAAACAAAATATTAATTTATTAATCTATTTTATGAAAATAAATTTTATTTTAAATCATTATATTGATTATAAAATTTTAAATAAACATTTAAGTTTCACAAAAATACCAAAACTTAATTTATCATTTTTAAAACATTTATTTACTTATTCCTTGTAATAAATATATCATGATTTCAATTATAAGATACATAAATTTTATTTATAATTTAATAGGTTAGGTTACTATTCTAATGTCCATATAACTATTCTTAATGGTCATATTACTATTCCAATTACTAGGTTACTATTTTATTGGTATAGGTGCCTTAATTTTTATAAATACCACTTATTTAATTCTTCAATTATAAGAATGATTTTTTTATTGGGTTATCTATTTGATGTATGTTTTTTATACTATATAACATTATTATAGGAATTTAAATTCCATTGGTAAAATTTTGGTTCCTTACATGGAATCATATGATCATGGCAATATTAGAATGTGGTAGCAATATATAACATGACATAAACATGAGTCAAGAATAATTTTCAAGACTATATCAAATGGTGTAAAAAGTACCATAATGGATTAGGTTTACTCCCTAATACCATACATCAAATTATTCTAAACATTACCCAATGAATTGGAGTGTTATCTAGGTGCACCCATCATAACATGTTCAAGCATATGTGTGCCACATAAAAAACAAACATAAGGAATAATCATAAGGGTTGACCATAGAAAGAAATGGGTTTCATAATCATGTCATAATACATAACCAAAGGGTGTATAAAAATGGTATACATGAAAGAAAGGATTAAATCATTTCTTTATAATCATAAAATAAAAATAAAAAATAGGTCATGAATAATGATGTCCGGATGAAGTGAATACATGAAAAAGAGTGTTTAGAAAACTTTAGAAATGAGCCACTTTAGTGTGGTTTAAGGGAAAATATTAAATAGTATTTTAAAAATGAACTAAAATAGTTTTTCATGATAAAATTATATATTTTAGAAAAGTATTTATGGATTAAAATAGTTTAAGGGGTGTACTTGAAAATGTGTAAGAAACGGAAAAGTTCCCTTTAATCAGGCTTGCTTATCGAGAGTAATTGAGAAGATAAACTTTTAAAACATGAATTTAACCATAAAATAAATATAAATTTAGATATATACACATGTTTTTAACATATACACATAATTTATAAGAATTATATAAGAATAAAGATGAAATAAATTGGGGTAAAGAGAGAGAAAGTGTAACTTGAAGGAAAAAATGGAGGTTTAGAGTGATCTCTTACCTTATGTCCGAATTTGTTTTTCACTTGAACTTAATGTACTGTATTATCAAATTATATTCATTTATTGATTAATTAACAACCTATTATACATTTATTTTATTTATTATAATTTTATTAAGTTCATTTATGGCCATTTTGATGATTTATAAAGTTTGATTTTGTTGTTTGAGGAGCATTTATTTTCATGGTTTCATAGTCGATTTATTTATATATAATTATGAAAGTACTTTTAAAATGGTAATAATTCTATATAAGTAAAATTATATAATATTAATTCACTTATATAAGTTTAAATGGTCACATATATCATTTTTTTGGTAATAGGATGATTTATTTGATAAAAAATTAATGATAAATGTTTGGTTTATTTTGGTGTTTTTTTGATCATTGTGAACTAGTTTTGTTTTATATAATATTATATCTATATATTAGTTCCATAACATAAAAAAGTTATAATATAAATATTAAAATATTTTTTAACTATAATAATGTCTTTATGACCATCCTTGAAGGCGGTAATGGAAAATGAAAAGTCATTACCCGTGGAGATGGTAAACTGCCATAATTTGGACAACGGTTTCATTTCGTTGAGTAAGAGGTGATGAAAAAAGGGGTGGAAAGAATATATTCCATTAGAAATATAACATTACAGTATATAAATTATACTATATTTATTATTCTTTTATGAATGAATGAGGTGAAGATAAGGTAGAAGAAGACTTGAAATTAAATGAGATTTTTTAGAAAGTTACCTATTAAACATCACCTCCTTGAAGGACCCATTAAGAAACTTGGAATTTGTATTTTATGAGACCAAAAACTCATGAAAATGGGGAATATTATTATTAATGTAATTGGACTCGATATTGAAAAGATACAAGGCTTACAAGGTGTGAGGATAAGGGGTGGGGTAGTATTTGTAGGGGAAGGGTGTTTTTTATTATTATATTCATCAGCTTATTATTTTGGATAAAAAATATAAATAGTGTGGATTCCTATGAATAAATAAATTAAATGGTTTGTGTTATTTCAAACAAATGGGTTCTTTCATCAACCATGACTTAAAAATTCATGTATTTGGCTTATAATGTTAAATACCATAAATTACTATATTTCACTATTCACCAAAAATTTAACTATTTTAGGAAAATCCCAAAAATTCAACCTAACCTTTTTTTGATTCGTACATATAAAAATATAATCCATTTTATGAAAATAATTTTTTAATATGAGAAATTTAATGTTTAAATAAAATCATCATTTATTCAAAAAATGATTTTTTGAAATATTATAATTGATTTTATAACCCTTTGAAAAATTAATTAATATCTCATAAAATTATCTTATAATTATAATACAACATAATATTAATTTATGAATCTATTTTATGAAAATAAATTTTCTTTTAAATAATTATATTAATTATAAAATTGTAAATAAACATTTACATTTTAAAAAAAAAACAACACATAATTTATTATTTTTTAAAAATTTATTTACTTATACCATGATATAAATATATCACTTTTTATTTATAAGATGTATAAATTTTATTTTATACTTTCATTGGTGATGTTACTATTCTAACAGCCAGATTACAATTCTTAATGGTCATATTACTATTCCAATAGTCATATTACTATTCTAATGGTATAGGTTCCTTAATTTATATAAATACCTCTTATTTCATTCAATATTCAATTTTCAATTGAGGTTATATAATTTCATCTTCAAAATGAATATTTTATTATTAACATTATGTTTTATTTCTACATCTTTGTTTTTGAATGCGGTCATTCTAGTGGATCGATCATATCCAAAAATTTTCCATCCTTGTTATCTTATTTTATATTTATTTCCCCACAATAATTTTTGGAATTCTTATTGGTTTATATAATGAAAAATTTATCATTGTTAATTTATGATAATAATTTTTTATTTATTTTTCTATGTGATGTATGTGTTTTATGACATAAGAAGGGAAATTCCATTGGTAAAATTTTGGGTCATTACATTCTTCGCCCCTTATAAAAAATTTCCCTCAAAATTTCATTTTACATACTGAGGTAAAAATGGGTGAGGGTATTCTTCCTTCATCGCTTCCTATAGTTTCCATTTCACCTCTTTAAAATTATGGTTTCTCCATAGTACCTCAACCATGTGAGTAGTCTTGTTACATGGAACCTTGTATCTACAGTCCAAAATCTACACCAGTTGCTCCTCATAAGTGAGATCCTTTTCTAATTGCACCACCTATGAGTTCAATATATGTGATGGATCTGGTATCTACTTCCAAATGAGGTATATATATAATAAAAAATTTACTTGAGACGTGGTTGGTGGAAGTGCTAGTCAATAGGCCACATCTACAACACGATCAAGAATCTTAAAGGGGATGATATACCTAATACTTAACTTTTCTTTCTTCCCAAATATCAATATTCTCTTATATAGATATATGTGGAGGAATACCTTGTCAACAACCTCAAAATATAATTTTTTTCGATGATTTTCTACATATCACTTTTATTCACTTTGGGATACCTCAATATACTACTGGATGGTCTTCACCTTTTCTACCATTTCCTCAACCATTTTTGGTCCCAATAGCTCATGTTCACCAATGTCACACCAACATGTAGGTATTCTGCATGTTTTCCCATAAAGGGATTCATATGGATCCATTTGGATTCTTGAGTGAGAACTATTGTTATAAGAGAACTCAAATAGTGGAATATGTTGATCATGTCCTCCTTTAAAGCTCATTGATCATGCTCTCAACATGTATTCCAGTGTATGAATAGTCCTCCCTAATTGGAAATCAGTTTGGGGATAATAAGGTGTACTGAAGCTAAACTCGGTATTTAGAGCTTGTTTTAGACTTTTTTAAAACACGGAGGTAAATCTTATATCATGATAAAATATAATCAATAATGGTACTCTATGAAGCCTCAACACTTCTCTAATGCATGTAGATGCAATTTTATAAAGTGAGAAGTCTTCTCAAATTTCAATAAAATGAGAAGTCTTTATAAGATGGTCTACAATTACCCATATAGAATTATTTCCTCTTGATTTCTTTGGAAGTATAGTGATAAAGTCCATATTGATTTTTTTCTATTTCCATGTCGGTATGGGTAATGGATGCATCATCCCCTTAGACCTTTTCATTTCAACCATCACTTGCTAACATACCAAAGACTTTGATGTTTATTTAGTTATCTCCTTCTTCATATTATCCCACCAATAGTGCTCTCAGATATCTCAATACATCTTTATGATCCTTGGGTGGATAGAGAAGTTTGAGTAATGTGCATCATTCATAATCTCTTTCTGTATCTCCAGATTGGATGGTAAACATAGTCATAACCCAAATCTTACAACTCCTTCCTCATCAATTTTGAACTCTAAGGATTTTCCTTTTCTTATAGCTTCCAAATTTTTATGAATTTCCATATCATCTATTTTAGCATCCTTTATCTTCTCTAAATGGGATGATTGATTAATAATTTGTGAAAGGAATGATGATTTACCTTTCTTTATTATTCCTATGTCTATCCTTTTAAATTCAAATAAGATTAGATCCTCCTCAATTTTCATCATTGATAAAGTTACCATATCATTTCTACTTATAGTATATTTCACTTTATTTTCTTTACTAGGATGGTTCTGGATTGAGAATTCATAATCCTTGATGATATCTAATAATATTTTCTAGTGATTATTAAAATCCTTCTATGTGAATATATATTTAAGGCTCTTGTGATCATTATATATCTCACACTTCTCCCTATAGAGATAATACTGCTATATTTTCAATTATAATATCACATTTTCCCACTCCATATCATGCATGGGGTAGTTTTTCTCATGAAATTTCAGCTTCCTTGAGGATTAGGTTATCACTTTATATTTTTTCATAAGTACACAACCTAATCCCTTATTTAAAGAATCGTTGTATACCACAAAGAGTTCCCCACTTCTGGGTAGTGTGAGTACCGATGCAATGATAGGCCTCTTTTTAAAATCTTTGAAGCAGTCTTCACATTCAATGGTCCAAAAAACTTTACTCCCTTATGAGTCATCTTTGTTAGTGGGATTGAATTCCATGATATGTTCTTCAAAAATCATCAGTAATACCCAGATAGTCTAAGGAAACTATGGATCTTCGTTACAGATGTTGGTCTGGGTCACTCCTCAATTGCCTTTGTTTTAGAAGGATCCATAGATATTCCTTTTATGATGATAAAATACCCCAATAATGATACTTACTCCACCCAAAACTCACATTTATTGAACTTTACATATATTTTATCCCTTCACAAAGTCTTTAGAATAATATTCAAATACTCCTCATGTTCCTCCTTTCTCTTGGAGTATATCAGAATATCATCAATAAATACTACCAAAAACTTATTGAGGTAGTCTCTAAAGACTCTATTCCATGAAAATTATTGGAGCATTAGTGAGTTTTAAGGGCATCACTTTGAAATCATAGTGTCTATACCTTGTTCAAAAGACAGTCTTGGGAATATCTTCTTTCCTCTCTGTTGGTCGGAGTAGAATACTCAAGAGGGGGGATTAATTGAGTATCTATAAAAATTTATATTTAAAAAGGTGTTCTTAAAAAGATTTCCCCTTCAATTTAAATACAGCCTAGTTAATCAAAGTAATACGGTTATAAAGGTTTGACTATTTAAATAACTTCTTGTAAGATTTATTTTTTCTCAGTAATAATAATAGTTATTAATATTACTTTTGAAACTATTTTACTAAGAAAAATAAATTATAACCTCTTTCCAGGATTAACTATCAAAGTAAGTTTAGTGATTTCTAAATTATACAGTTGAGTAGTAAAACAGAAAAAACTAAAATAAGTAGCACAGTGGATATAAAATAAGTGGTTTTGTCTCAAGTCGATACCTAATCCACTCCACTCGGTGATCACTTGCCACCATGTAGTTTATATAAATAAACTTGATCCACACAATGGATCGGGTTTAAATAACAGTACATAGAACTATCCAGGTCACACAAGGACCTCTTCCACAGTTCTTTGTGGCTACAAACTACCAATCCACACAGGGACCTCTTCCACACTTATCCATGGGTATACACAAGAGTAAATGAGTGTTTGAGTAAGGATATTTTGTATCCTTTAGTTTGATGTAGGATACATAGTGTGTTATTATACAGAAACACACACTACTCAAAATTTATTAAAAAGATACACAATATAGTAGAACGATTGAGATAAGTCTAGAAGTGATCTAAGTGTCAGTCTTTGCATCTCTGGACTTCTGAGATAAAGGAGATGCAGAACTCGGGTCCTCGTTTGAAAAAAAGAGTTTCGTAAGTCAGACAGATCTGGCTTGTGTTCTTCGTGATGTTTGACAGTGTGAATATGTTCTCGGGATTCCAGTATGCTTCGTGTGTTCTTCAGCAGAATTGAGTTGCATGAGTCAATTATCCAAAATGTATATTGTTCTAACGTTCACGCCCACCATCTTTTTCTTTGTGTTGTGCTACTTTATACAAGCTTTTTCGCCTATGTCCAAACACACTATTTGTTTCTGGGCCTCATTACTCTTTTATCTTGGATTGCATGTGTTGGGGCCGATAGGTTTCATGTATTCTGCACCTCGTACCTCGTACTGTCCGATGATATGTCTACAAAAAAACATTAATTATGTCAGTGAATTAAAATCTTCAAATATGACCGTTAGATATTAAATTGAAAGACGACAAAATATATTACGAAACGGTGTCACAGTATGTCATGGAAATGGTGTCTCCTTCACACGGTGTCTGGATTGGTCACGGTGTCTCGCAGTGATCTCAGTGTCTCATGGTCATGGTGTCTTCTTATTCACGGTGTCTCGTTCATGGTGTCTTGTTCACAGTGTATTTTTCATGGTGTCTTGTTCACAGTTTCTTGTTCACGGTGTCTTCTGGTCATGGTGTCTAGATGTCACGGTGTCTTGTTCACAGTGTCTTGTTCATGGTGTCTTGTTCACAGTGTCTTGTTCACGGTGTCTCATTCATGGTGTCTCCTGGTCACGGTGTCTGGATGTCATGGTGTCTGATCCTTCACGGTGTCTGATTGTCACAGTGTCTGATTTACTTTTCCAGAAAGACATAACCAGTGGCAGACTCACGGTGTCTCAGACTTTTAAAAATAACTATATTAACACTTAAGCAATGATGATCTTATAACGAGTTAGACTTAATCATTTGTCAAAGAAGGTATTATAAAGTGAGTCAATAGATAGTATATAGTATCCAAACTGAGTGTATAGCCCTTAAGAGATTTGAATAGTTTTTACTAAGAAACGGTACCAGTGATGTGAGATAGATTACATAGATTTAATATAGTTTATAGACTAAATATGATTTGGGATCATTAATACATGATTAATACATGAGTATTCCAACAATATCCCCCTTTTTTATGATCACAAATCATATAAGATTAAAGTATATGAACTAAAAACATAGTTCTAAAGTGCATGTACATATATAGAGTCAAGGATTTCTCCAAGGTGTCTATAAAATATCATATAGTTTCTCTAAGGTGTCTATAAAATATCATAGAGTTATCATATATTTCTCCCCCTTTTGGGATTATCAAAAAGCAGCAATGAAAAGAAAAAAAGTGACGAGAAACATGCATAATGTATTAGAGAAAGAGAGTGGCATTACAAAGAGTAAATCAAATGAAACAGGATTCCCATCAAAAAGGAGTAAACACTATCCTTCTTCACTAATTGCTCTTCTCTTTTCCTTTATCAGCAGCAACAGAAGAGGAATCCAGAGTAGCTGAAGTGGAGATAGAAGAAGGGAGGGAGCTGGTCGATAGAGAAGGTAAAGGAAGGCCTTCAAAAATAGAGGGAGCCATAGTAGGAGTAGTAGAAGGTCGAGGTAGGTGTTGATCAAGGATCACAGACCTGATATGACTCAGAGCTTGGCTGATAGGCATAGTAGTGGAGGCAAGGATAGAGGTGAAGGTAGGAAATCCAGGTCTTAGAGGTGCAGCTGCAGGGGCAACAATGGTTGTACTCTGGACATGAATATAGGGCCTTAGAAGTTTGATAAAATCCTCAATGATCTCTCCACCATACTGCATGGATTTCTCAAAATCATCCTTATTTTCCATGAACTTGTCCAGAAACCGGGTAAACTCTATGAGTTTTTGGACTTGGGTCTTCAAAGCTTGAGTAACAGGAAGAATCTGCAGATTTTCCACAAGATACTTGAAGTGATTATTCATGTTAGTCTTGGAGAAGATTCTGTTGAAGTATAAATCCACTTTCTTGGAAATCTCTTTCTGATCATCATTAGCAATTTTAGAATGGATTTGGGCCAGGTCAAGAACTCTATCCCTATTCTTGATAACTACAGAGAGAGATTATTTATTGAAGACATTAAGCACAGTCTGAAGCTCTTCTTTGACCACTATTTTGAGGATATCACTGTCTAAAGAGGGTTGAGAGGATTGACCAGAGGATTTAGAAGCATTGACAGTGGTGGTGAGAGATTTTAGTTGATTCAGCACTTTCTAAAGACACCCTGTATACTCATCAGTGAGTTTGTTAAGATTTACAAAAAGCTCTCTCATCTCCTTCACAATTTGTTTGTTAATTTCAGCGACCTTTTTAGCTAAGGAAGCTAAGTGTGGCTGAATCTCAGATAAAATATTCTGTGGGGTTTGAGGAACATCAAGTTCTACAGGATGAGAAATAAGCTCTGATATCGAATGCATCTCTTTCTTCATGTCTTCAATCATACCTCTTAGGGTCTTCACTTCATCACTAAGCAGTCTATTATCCAATCTTACTTCCTGAATCTCATGAAGCATTTTGGGTTGTATTTTCCAAATAACTTTCTCCAACAATAAAGAGGCATCTTTCTCACTTAGATGAGTCACAAGAGTAGGTTGGGAATTCATAACTTTTTAAACACCAGACAAAAGGGTAGCACCAAATTCCTTTAGATCATCCTTACTCACAAAGGATAGTTGTTCTGATGAAGGTTCAGAAATAGGGACTGATACAGGATCAGGTTCCTTCTCAAGAGCAATATTAGAGACATATTTCATTTGGAACATGGTAGAAAGGTCAAATCCATTTACTGAAACTTGGTGAGAGTCATCCAAATCATAGAAACTGGGAAACTTATACTGAGTGTCTATGGGGCTCGGATCAACCGGATTTGGTTCTTCAGTAGATTCCATATTTGGGGGTTTCTCCCCCTTAATAGTTGTATCCTTCTCAGGACTTAGAGGCTTAGGATATTGATCTAATTACACAAACTCATCTCATATTTCTTCACTCATTTCCTGCCTAGATAGCAGAAAATATAGCTCCATCCTTTCCTCAGCTGAAAGAATGACTTCAGGAACAGATTGTTCCACTGGGAGTTCCTCAAGGTCAGCTCCTTGTATAGCAGGTAATTCTTCCTCTATAGGTTCTTCTACAGCATTATTCTTGGTTTCTTGGACATCATATTCTTTTTCAACCTCAGGTTGAGCTTCCAGAGTAAAAACTTCTGTAGGTGTAGGTACATCTTCTTCAAAAACTTTGAGGAACAGTAATATGGTCTTCCTCGATAGAAACAGTTTCCCTAGGGGGCACAGCATCCTATTCTTCCTCTTTAGTAGAAAATTTAACAACCTCATCTGGTTCCAAACCAGGATCAGAAATATCTCTTGGTCTTGAGGGATATTCCACAGGATTAAATTTTTCATAAAGTCTATCATTGTCTTCTACCCATTTTTTTTTCAAGGGTTCCAATTTATCTTCATCCTCTTGATAGTGACTTTTAAAAGGCATTACACACAATCCTTTATAACTTCCTCATTAGTTCCAACCATACCTTTAGCATGAATCATGGATGAGATAAGCTGAGAATAAAATAGGGAGGTTGACTTGGATGTGGCTTTGATCAGTTCACGCGTGTGGTGAATGATATACTTTCAAAGGTTGATCTTATGCCCATTTTTTATAAGGTGGATCAGAAACACATCCTGATATTTCAAAACAGCAAAATGACCTTTTCTGGGGCTAACCAGATTCTGAATAAACTTGAACAGAAGCCTTGATTCTCCATCTAGTTCAGCAGCATTGGTTCTCCTCTTGGTTCCATTTCTAGTTAAGGCTTTCAAAGCATCCTCCAGATCAAAGAATTCAGTTTAAGGTGGATGTCCTCTCTGATAATCCTCACAGATTCCTTCATGATGTATCCTAAGGCATGCATCCCATAACCTCGAATAGAATGAGAATTTCTTCCAATTGATCCAACTTATCACGACATAACTATCATAATAAATAAAAGAGAACTGTACATACTGATAAAACTAAGCCACTAACTTAGGGTAGATAGGTCTATATTCCTTCAAAAACCACTCTAACCAGCCTTACTATTCTAAAACTATCAAAACCAAAGACTTACTTGACAAAATACACTTAGGGAAAACCTCTTTCTCAGGTACTATAACTTGGTTTACTAGAATTGGATTTAGAGGTCCTTCAGTTTCTAGCTTAGATGCAATCTTCTTCTTCTTTGAGTTGCACTCCTTAGGAGTCCATGATGAAGGGTGTTTCATCCTGGGCATCTACCGAAGGTTCAAGTGAGAGAAAAGGTAAGTAGGGATGAAGAAGGATTCGAAATGAGTAAATAGAAGAAATCTTCGAGTGAAGAACAAGTGATACTTTATTTATTTTATCATTTAGGAATACCAAACTTCGCAAAAATAAAAGTGTGGGAAAGTAAAGAGGTGAAATGAATAATTACCGCGATACGGTTTTTACTTTGAAAATAAAAATCATAAAGAATTTTCATGGTGAGACCGTGTCGGGTCATTACAGTGAGACAGTAAATGCACATTACGGTGAGATAGTGAATGAACTTCATGGTGAGATAGTGATAGTGAACTTTACGGTGAGACAGTGACTGTCAGATAGCAATCACGAAACACTAACTATGAGACCGTAAACATGAAACAGTAAAGTATAAAACAGTAAGACATGAAATAGTAAGATATCTATCTGAGCTTTATCATGCCTAGTTCATGTATGATTTAGTATATTCTTTCAGAAGTTAATGGTTTTGTGAATATATCAGCAAGTTGATACTCATTAACAATGAATTCCAAATTGATATCACCTTTTTGATAATGATCTCTCAAAAAGTGATGTCTTACATCAATATTCTTTGTCCTAGAATGTGAAATAGGATTTTTAGAGATGTTAATAGCACTTGTGTTATCACAATTTATAGGTACATGCCTGAATTGATATCCATAATCTAGTAATGTGTGTTTTATCTATTAGATTTGTGCACAACAACTAACAGCAGCTATGTATTCAGCTTCTGCAGTAGATAATGCAACAGAATTTTGTTTCTTACTACACCATGATACTAGTGACTTGCCTAAAAAGTGACATGTCCCAGAGGTTCTTTTTCTATCTAACTTACAGCCACCGAATTCAGTATCATAATAACTAAATAATCCAAAGGATTATCCTCTAGGATAGAATAATCCTAGATTGGGTGTATGGTTGAGGTATTTGAAAATTCTCTTTACAGCATTTAAATGAGATTCCTTAGGATTTTCTTGAAAACAAGCACACATACACACACTAAACATAATACCAGGTCGACTAGCAGTCAAGTAGAGTAAACTTACAATCATTCCTCTATAAGTGGTTTGATCAACAGATTTTCCATCTTCATCAAGATCCAACTTACAAGTGGTACTCATGGGAGTATTACTACTTTTAGTGCTATCCAATCCAAAATGTTTTAGAATATCTCTAGTATATTTACTTTGAGTTAAAATAATACCATCATTATTTTGAAATATTTGAAATTTGAGAAAGAATTTTAGTTCACCCATTAAAATCATTTCAAATTCATTTTACATCATTTTAGAAAAATCCACACATAAATAATTTCTTGAGGATCCAAAGATAATGTCATCAACATAGATTTGAATAACTAAAAAATCATTAGAAATTTGTTTTATAAAAAGGGTAGGATCATATATTCCTTTTGTAAAACCTTTGGAAATAAGAAAAGTACTCAGCCTATCATACGAGGCTCTTGGAGCTTGTTTTAGAACATATAAAGCTTTAGATAATTTAAAATTTTGATTTGGAAAATGAGGGTTTGTAAAACCAAGGGGTTGTTCAACAAAGACATCCTCGGCAATATACCTATTTAAGAATGCACTCTTAACATCCATTTGATATAGTTTGAAATTTAGATGTGCAATATAAGCAAGCAGGATTCTGATGGCTTCAAGTCCAGATACTGGTGCAATGGTCTCCTCATAGTCAATTCCTTCTTCTTGACTATACCCATGTGCAACCAATCTATCCTTGTTTCTAACTACGTTACCATCTTCATCTACCTTATTTCTAAACACCCATTTAGTTCCTATGGTGAATGTGTCTAAAGTTTTTTCAAAAAGTTTCCAAACTTTGTTCCTTTCAAACTGATTAAGTTCTTATTTCATAGCCATCACCCAAAATTCATCATTGATAGCATCATTAATGTTTTTAGGTTTAAGTTGTGACAAGAATACTTGATGTTCAACCTGATTTCTAAGAGAAGCTCTAGTTTGAGTTCCTTTGTCTAGTTCTCCTACAACAGCATCTAAAGGATGGTTTTTAAGAGTTCTAATAGTTCTAGAAAAAGAGGGACTAGTGATTTTAGGTTCACCAGCAGGTTTAGGTTCTAGGTATTTTTCAGAACTGGAAGCTTTGACTAATTCTTTCACATACTGATTTGAGAATTTTGGATTAACATTTAGATTCAATAGATTGTCCTCCAGGTTTTCTAGAATGGTTTTAGGATCATGTGGATCTGTTTCATCAAATTTTACATGGACAGATTCTTCCACACATTTAGTTATTTTATTGAACACTCTATAGGCTTTACTAGACATGGAATATCCTAAAAAGATACCATCATCACATTTGGATGAAAATTTGTCAAGATTGTCCTTAGTATTAAGGATATAGACTTTACATCCAAAAACTTTGAAGTAGTTAACCTTGGGTTTTCGATTGTTCCATAACTCATAATGAGTTATTTTAAGAATAGGTATGATCAACACTCTATTGATTATGTAGCATGTTGTATTGACAGCTTCAACCCAAAAATAAATAGTCAGGTTATATTCACTGAGCATTGTTCTAGCAATCTCTTGTAGGGTTTTATTTCTTCTCTCTACAACTCCATTTTGTTGAGGTGTTCTAGGGGCAGAGAAATTGTTAATATAACCATTTTGTGAGCAAAAGGATTCAAACTCTTCATTTTCAAACTCACGACCATGATCACTTCTTAAAGATTTAATTCTAAGTCCACTAATATTTTCTATAGACTTGGCATATTTAGTAAAATAAGAGCTGGTTTCACTCTTCTGAGCCATAAATAAGGTCCAAGTATATCTAGAAAAGTCATCTACAAGAACATAAACATAGTGCTTCCCATTTAAACTAGAAACTCTAGATGGTCCAAACAAATCCTTGTGAACTAGTTTGAGTGGTTGAGAAGTTGACACTTCTTTCTTTGGTTTGAAGAAAAATTTGTGTTGTTTTCCCTTTTAATAGGGATTACACACTTTGTCATTTGGAAACTCAGGTTTGGGTAAGTCTTTAACTATGATTTTTCTAGTTAGCTTTCTAAGGGAGTGAATGTTACAGTGTCCTAGTCTCCTATTCCAGAGCCAAGACTCTTTATGAAATACACTTAAACATGAAGCATTTTGAGAAGCTAAGGAATCTAAGTTAACAGAGTAAACATTTTCATTTCTTAAAGAAGAAAACATTAATTCATCTTTAGAATTAAAGATATTTCAAGCATCATTTTCAAATATAACATGAAATCCATCATCACATAATTGTGAGATACTAAGAAAATTATATTTTAATCCATTAAAAAATAGTACTTTAGAAATTAAAACTGAATTAGAGTTGCCGATTTGGCCGAGGCCAATAATATTTCCTTTGGCATTGTCACCAAATATGACATGTCCTCCATCTATTTTGATTACGTTCTTGAATCATGAGTAGTCTCCTATCATGTGCTTTGAACATCCACTATTCAAGTACCATAGACTTTTACAGGAACTCTTTAAGCAGATTTCCTACAAAATGATTACGCAAAAACAGATTTTGGTACCCATACTTGTTTGGGTCCAGTAATATTGGTAATAAGTAATTTAGGAACCCATATCTGCCTCATAGGTTTCCTAAAAGCATTAAGTAAAGTATTTGAAAAATAAACTCTATCCAGTCTAGAAAAACTTGAAATAGTAGAATATGTATCATGGATTGAATTAGTTGATTTGTGTCCAGAATTGGAAGTAAAACCGTATGTCCTAGATTTAGAGACAAAATTCGTTCTTCCAATGTTTCTTTTTCCAGGTTGATAACCAATACCAGTGTTGTATTTAGGGGAAATTTTTTTCCTAGCATTTGGTTATGGGTATTTTTTCAATTGATAAACTTTTCTAGGTCATTATTCAATTGCTCATTAGACATTTTTAATTCATTGTTTTCTTTGAGTAGTTGAGCATTTTTCTTCTTTTCAGTTGTGAGTTCAGATTTAATAGTCACAGTAAGAGTATGTTGTTTCTTCAATGATTTATATTTATCTTTTAGTTCATTGCATGTTTCTTCAATAATGTTACAGTATTAAAACATTTCTTCATTAGTCATATTTTCAAAGTCACTCTCCTTTCTAGAATAGTATGAATTAAGTACAGGAGAATCCAGTGTTACCTCAGATGTGTTTTCCATAAAACACATTTTGGCTTTATTAGCCTGGTCATCATTTTATGTTTCTGAGTCGCTTGAACTGTCCTCAGAGGCACTCCAAGTTGCTTTCATTGCCTTTTTATACTTCTGGTTCTTGTCCTCATATCTCTTTTTGTACTCAAGATTTGGATAGTCAGCCTTGATATGTTCTTTTCGCTTACATTCATAACAGACAATTTCATCAGTCTTGTCACTTATTTTCCAATCCTTCTTCCAACTTCCTTTTTGGTCATATTTTCTCTTGAAGTTAGGATTTTGGAAAAATTTATTATTCTTGTAAAATATTTTGAATCTTCTGGCTAGTTTAGCCATCTCCTCATCACTATCAAGTGATGATTGTTCACTTCTGGAACTTTCTACAAAAGCTTCCAATTTCCCTTTGTCTTTGTGTTTGGAGGTTGTGGTCTTGAATGCAACAGATTTCTTTTTTGGTTCATCCTCCTCTTCCTTGTTTACTTTCAACTCTTCTTCATACATAATCAGTTTCCCAATGAGTTCTTTTACAGGTATCTTGCAGATGTCACATGATTCTCTAATAGAGATAGAGGTTCCCCTCCATCTATCAGGCAGACATCTGAGAAGTCTCATGATCTGTTCCTTGGCAGTGACTTCTCTTAGAAGAGAAATCATTGTGTTGAAAATCTCATTGAACCTCAGATACATGTCAGATATAGGCTGATCAGGTTTCATTTTAAAGTTATCATATTTAATAGTATAAGTATTAAGTCTCATTTCTTTTACACTAGAAGTTCCTTCATGTGAGACAGACAGGGTATCCCAAATTTCATGGGCAGTTTTACAAGCAAAAATTCTATTGAATTCTTCATATCCTAAGGAGCATTATAAAGCATTCATAGCTTTGTAATTGTTATTATAGGCAGTTTTGACAGGTTCATCCCATGTAATTCTATCAGTAGCAAGAAACTTGTATTAATCTATAATGGATGACCAAATCACAAATTCCATACTCTCTAACTGCATTTTCATTTTTATTTTCCATTGAGCATAGTTGGTTTCATTAAAGAATGGTGGTCTGTTGGTTGCAGCACCTTCCAATCTATTATCCATAATAACAGAATAGGTTTAAAGATCTAGAAATTTAGAATTAATAGAAATTTATAGATCTTTAAAGTACAACTACAATCACAGTTGAATAAGATTAAACAGAGTCCTAATAAACAGCCTCTGATGCCAAATGTTGGTTAGAGTAGAATACTCAAGTGGGGGGGTGAATTGAGTATCTATAAAAATTATTTTTTAAAAAGGTGTTCTTAAAAATATTTCCCCTTCAAGTTAAATACATCCCAGTTAATCAAAGTAATGCAGTTATAAAGGTTTGACTATTTAAATAACGTCTTGGAAGATTGATTATTTCTCATTAATAATAATAGTTATTAATATTACTTTTGAAACTATTTTACTAAGACAAAGCAATTATAACTTCTTTCCAAGATTAACTATCAAAGTAAGTTTAGGGATTTATGAATTATACAGTTGAGCAGTAAAACAGAGAAAACTAAAATAAGCAGCACAGCGGATATAAAATAAGTGGTTCAGTCTCATGACGAGACCTAATCCACTCCACTTGGTGATAACCTACCACCAAGCAA
This sequence comes from Viscum album, assembly GCA_963277665.1. Taxonomy (NCBI): domain Eukaryota; kingdom Viridiplantae; phylum Streptophyta; class Magnoliopsida; order Santalales; family Viscaceae; genus Viscum; species Viscum album. Next base: position 360,069,418 of record OY728138.1, read on the forward strand.
TTTATATAAATAAACTTGATCCACACCATGGATCAGGGTTAAACAAGAGTACACAGGACTGTCTAGGTCACACAGGGACCTCTTCCATAGTTCTTCATGGGTATAAACTACCATGCCACAGAGAGACCTCTTCCACACTTATTCGTGGGTATACACAAGAGTAAATGAGTGTTTGAGTAAGGATATTTTGTATCCTTCAGTTTGATTCAGGAGACAGAGTGTGTTATTATATAGAAACACACACTGCTCAAAAGTTAATAAAAATATACATAACAGAGTAGAACAATTGAGATAAGTTTAGAAGTTCTCTGAGTGTTATTCTTTATAGCTCTAGACTTCTGAGATGAAGAAGATGCATAACTTGGGTCCCCATCTGGAAAATAGAGTGTCGTAAGTCAGATAGATCCGGCTTGTGTTCTTCATGATGTTTGACAGTGTGAAGATGTTCTCGGGATTCCAGTATGCTTCGTGTGTTCTTCAGCAGAATTGAGTTTCATGAGTCAATTCTACAAAAGGTATATTGTTCTAACGTTCATTCCCACCATCTTGTTCTTTGTATCATGCTACTTCATAAAAGCTTTTTCACCTATGTCCACACACACTATTTGTTTCTGGGCCGCATTACTCTTTTATCTTGGAGTTCATGTGTTGTGGATAATGGGTTACATGTATTCTACACCTCATACCTCGTACTATCTGATGATATGTCTATAAGAAAACAATTATTACGTTAGTGCATTAAAATCTTCAAATATGACCGTTAGATATTAAATTAAAAGACGAAAAAATATATTATGAAACGATGTCACAGTATGTCATGGACATGGTGTCTCCTTCACACGGTGTCTGGATTGGTCACGGTGTCTCGCAGTCATGGTGTCTCGCGGTCACAGTGTCTCATGGTCATGGTGTCTGCTTGTTCATAGTGTCTTGTTCATGGTGTTCTGTTCATAGTGTCTTGTTTACGGTGTCTCGTTCACGGTGTCTCCTGATCATGGTTTCTGGATGTCACGGTTTCTTGTTCATGGTGTCTTGTTCACGATGTCTTATTCATGGTGTCTTGTTCACGGTGTCTCGTTCACGGTGTCTCCTAGTCACGGTGTTTGGATGTCGCAGTTTCTGATCCTTCCTGGTGTCTGATTGTCACGGTGTCTGATTTACTTTTCCAGAAAGACATAACCACTGGCAGACTCACGGTGTCTCAATATTTTCAAAATAATTGTATTCAGACTTAAGCAATGATGATCATAGAATGAGTTAGACTTAATCATTTTTCAAAGAAGGTATTATAAAGTGAGTCAAAAGATAGTATATAGTATCCAAACTGAGTGTATATCCCTTAAGATCTTTGAATATCTTTTACTAAGCAAATGTACGTGTGATGTGAGATATATTACATAGAGTTAACATAGTTTATAGACTAAATAGTATTTTGGATCATTAAAACATGATTAATACATGAGGAGTCCAACACTCTCCTTTAATTAGTGATATCTCGACCGAAGCTCCACCTTAGAGAAATACTTGGCCTCACATAATTGATCAAACAAGTCATTTATCCATGGTAGGGGTACTTGTTCTTTATAGTGATTTTTTTAGCTCAGGATAATCATTGAAAAGGCACATTGGTTCATGCTTCTTCTTGATGAAGAGGATCGGCACACCCCATAGTGAATCACTCGGGCATATAAAACCCTTGTCTAGATTCTTATGTAACTGCTTCTTCAATTCCTCCAACTCAATGGTGTACATATTGTAATGAGTCTTTGATATAGGTATAGATCCATGTAAAATATTAATTGATAACTCAACCTATCAGTCAGGAGGAAGACCATAAAATTATTTAGGGAACACATCAGTGTTGTCCCTCACAATGGGCATGTCTTTGAGCATTATCCTCTCGTTTTTCTCAATCATTTGAGCTAGATATGCTTGATCATAAGGAAATAATATCCATAATTGATACAATAATTCTAAAGAAGATTCATCCTCCTCATTACACTTGTAAAGAGGTGGGGGAGTCCCTTGGATGTGAAGATTTATCTCCCTTTCCCAACAGATAATGTCGGTTTTGTATAAAGATATCCAATAAATTCACAATATAGCATCAAACACCACCAAAGGAAGTAAGATGAGATTTTTTGGGAGGTTCGGTCCATAAACATTAACTAAGTAGGAGTTATATACTTTAGAAACAATAATTCTCTCATTCCCTATTCTCATAGATAACTCAACCTTTATATTTTGAGGTGGTGTTTGAATAGTTCTACTAAACATGCAAGATATAAAAGAACGTGTAGAACCAAAATCAAATCGTAAGTTATCTATTATTTAATGAATAACCAGTGTACCTACCACCACATCATTTTTAGGCTCCAACTCAACAGTATTGATAGAATATTTCCTTCCTTACATCCTTGTAGGTTATTGTAGTTGATTTTCTCCAACAAAAAATGGCTTAGAGAATTCACTCATATAATGACCATGTTCCTTATAGTTGAAACAATGCACTATAGGATGAGTGTTGATCTAAACTTTCTTTTATTCTACTTAATTAGTTGGATTCTTCAAATCCCTTATCTAATAATTATCCTGATACCCCTCTCTTCCATATTTGAAGCATTTCCTGGTTCCCTTTAGACATCTCTCAGGATGCTTCTTCCCACACTTTTGACATGTGGGATGTTGGTTTTTATTTCCTTCGTGGGATTTATCTGTCAATCCTACCATATTAAAATTCATTTTCCTCTTTTTATCTCTGATCCCGTGAGACCACTCAGGGTCTTTGATCTCCATTTCAACCTTAACGGCACAATATAAAATCTTCTCATAACTTTCAAATTCATGAATCTCCAAGGATTTTCATAGACTCGGATTTAATATACTAAATAATTGATCCATCTTACTTTTAGTGTTCATGAAAAAGATTGAGGTGTATTGTGGAATCCTTATAAAGTTTTCCTTATATGCCCCAATAGACTCATCTTCCTTTTTCTTTAGTATGGAAAACTCCCTCTCCATCTTAAGATGAATAGTTCAGGGAAAATATTTATTAAAAATATTTTCTTGAATCCATCACAATCCATGGAATCAATTTCCTCTTAAGACTTTGTGTTTTTGATCAATTTCCACCATTTATCATCTTCCCATCAAAATGATAGACCACCAGTATGACTTTATCTTCTTCTGATCATTGAAGGACAGATAATATCTTCTCAATGGAGTTAATATATTGTTCTATAATGAGGGTATCTGAAGATCTAGTTAATATAGGAGGACTTTGTCGTATAAAAGATTTAACTGCAGCTTTCTCTTTCTTAGGAGAAGGAGAGCGTTCCACGTGATTCAAGTTATTATTCATAACTTGAGTCGGTTGAGATACTATTGTCATGAAGTTTTGGTCTCTCGTTCCCATCAGTTTTTCCATCTCATTGGTGAAATCGTTACATTTCCTATCACATTGATTGTTGGTATGGGTTCTCCTATTTCTCACTATTAACTAAAATAAATAAATAAAATATAATTAGAGATATTTAATACTTAGATAATGATAATATAAAAAAAAACTATGAACATAGAAAGAATAACATAAAAATTAAAATTATATCCTAACTTATGATTCCCTAAGTTTTAATCTAGGTTATCCATAGTGATAGAATTATCCCTAAGGTTATTACTAAAATTTTTCAGTCCTAATCCCTAAAAATAACTAGATCATGCCTATGGTACCAACTATAGTGACCCAAACCTTTTACACATATTATTACATTATTTTAATCATAATTATCCATGAAATAAAAAATAAGGATAAAAAGGTCTAATGTATTTGGAAGATTAGGTATATAATTAAAAAACATGAAACTAGAAAAAAACATCATTTTATTAATCTTCATAATGATCTCCCAACTCCCTTCGAGCCCCTATAGCTGCATAGGATAACCTAGGGGATACATAGAAAAAAGGGATGATCTAAAAAAACTAGTAAGAGAATAAACATGGAAATAAATCATAACACATGAGTTAGAAGGCATAACATGGTAACATAAAAGTCATGTCTCATTAATAAACATATGGAATCATAACATATAGAACATGTAATCATATAATCATGGAAATATTAGAATGTATCAGCAACATATAACATGACATAAATAGGAGTTAAGGATAACTGCCAAAACAATATCACATGGTGAACAAAGTACTATAATGGATTAGGTTTACTCCCTAATCTCATACATGAAATCTCATGAGACTAAACATTACCCAATTCATTGGAGTGTTATATAGGTACACCCATCATAACATGTTCATGCATACGTGTTCCACATAAATAAATCAAACATAAGGAATAATCATAAGGGTTATCCATGGAAAGAAATGGGTTTTGTAATCATACCATAAGGCATAACTAAAGGGTGTATCATAATAGTATCCATAAAATAAGAGATTAAATCATTTCTAGACAATAATAAAATAAAAATAATAATAGTTCATGAATAATGATGTCCAACTAAAGTGAATACATGAAAAATAGTATTTAGGAAACTTTAGAAACGAGCCACTTTAGTGCGGTTTAAAGGAAAATATTAATGATTATTTAAACCAAAAATGAACTAAAATAGTTTTTCATGATAAAATTAAATATTTTAGAAAAATATTGGTTTCTTAAAATATTTTATGGAGTGTACATGAAAATTTGTAAGAAATGGGGAATTTCCCTTTAATCTGGCGTGCTTATCAAGAGGAATTGAGAAGAGAACCTTTTAAAACATGTATTTCCCCATAAAAGAAAGATTAATTGAGCTATATACACATGTTTTGAACATATAAATAGAATTTAGGAGAATTATATAAGAATAAATAAGAAATACATTAGGGTAAATAGAGAGAAATCATAACCTGAAGGAAAAAATGGAAGTTCGGAGATATCCCTTACCTTATGTCCGAATATATTTTGTACTTGCACTTAATGTCCTGGATAATAAAATTAGATTAATTAATTAATTAATTAAGAACCACTTATATATTTATTTTATTTATTATAATTTTATTAAGTTCATTCTTGGCCATTTTTATGAGTTATAAAGTTCAATTTTATCATTTAGGGAGCGTTCATTTTCATGGTTTCATGGTCAATTTACTTGTATATAATTATGGAAGTTTTTTCAAATGGGAGTAATTCTCCAAAAGTGAAATTATATAGTATTAATTCAATTGAATAAGTTTAAATATTCCTATATATCATTTTTTTTATGGTATGATTATGATTCATTTTATAATACGTTACTGATAAAGGTTTAGTTTATTTTGGAATTTTTTCGATCATCGTGAACTAGTTTCATTTTATTTAATATTATGTCTATATATTAGTTCCATAACATGAAAAAAGTTATAATTTTGGTTCTTTTGTGAACTAATTATTAATTTCAATAGCCCAAATTTAATTTCCCAACTTCATAATGAGTATAGTGTAAGTATGGGGTCGATCCATAGAGATACTTAGAGTGTTTTGTAACTTGATTTTGAAGTTAATTAACTAGAGATTTGTGGAATTTAGAGTCATTGTTTGATAGTTTTAAGAGTTTCTCAAGATTTTTGATCAGATCACATCCTATATTATTTAAATTTTTACTTAAAACAAAACACACAAAATCTCTTCTTAACAATCAGTGAGGGAAATGCGTTGGGATACTAATCATTATGAAGATCATCAAAAATCAATGTTATTATTGTGTTGTGTTGTTCATAATAGTTCTCATCTCTGGGATTCAAATGTAGAGAAACCTCCTTGGTCTGGTAAGTTATGTTTAAGTTAATATAAATCAATTTCTTATTTTTAATAATTAATTCTTAAAAACTTTTTTAAAAACAAACCCTTGGAGATGATGAATGAACCCAATAGTCATGGGATTATTCATCATAACTCCCCTGGAGATCCATGTGAAGACCATTCCTGGTCTGATGCAGAGTATCTAGTAATAAAAAAATAAAAACTCAGGTAATTTATGAGAATTAAAAGAAACTTAACAAACACAGTAAGATAAAATTAATTACCCAAGATACTTCATTATCCACATCCCCAACACATTGAAGGAATTATCTACTCATTGAAAAAATGATGAAAAAAACTCCCATTACCTCTAAAGTTCATTTCATTTGAATAAAGATAAAAAATTTCTCATCCTCACAAAAGATAAATCTCCAAAAAAAATGCCTCCAAATCTGTTTCAAGCTCCCTCCTTCCAAGATCAATGCCTCTCGGATGAGTCTCTCCCTCCAAAATGGTTAAAGAATCATTAATTTTCTAACCTCTAGTATCTCGAAGTGGTTAGGGGTCAAAATACAGATTCAAAGGATGGTTAAGGAGGTAGATGGGAATTGGGTGGCTATCTGTTAACTTTCACACAGTTAAGGTGCACAGTTAGTTTAATCGTGCACCAAGCATGCTCTTTGATCTGTACTTTTGGATTTGAGTCACACAGTCTTCTGGTAGAGTCTCATGGTTTAGTAAACCATGCATAGACTGTGTGCATGGTTTTTTTCCACTAGTTCCAATTCGCATGGTCTGAGGCCTAGTCCATGTGGTTTAGTTAATCATACGGAAACTGTGAAAATCACTATTGCCTCCTCAAATTCTCCCCCCACATAATTTTTTGGTGGATTCACATGATTTTCTTAACCATGCAAAGGGCATGCGGTTAGGTCTATCTTGAGCCTCCATGATCTTCATGGTATTTTGGGCTAGATTATACGGTTTATGTGACTTATTTGTAACTATGTACCCTAGAAAAAGAGTCCAAATGCCTCTGATTTCCCTATGAAATGCCTGATTTATTTCAAAACTTCTTGAACCTTCATTGGATGAATAATTCCCACCTATCAAGATATTTTAAGGCTATAAAAACATGAAAACTGAGCCTAACAACCATTTTCAATGTGATTTTAGGTATGAAAATTTCATATTCACTAAGTGCATTAAACTCCCACACAAACTTGATTAATTGTTTTTTCTAAAACAAATGCCTAGAAAATCACCTTAAAGGGACCTTCAAAGCAACAGGCAGAAATGTCACAGATTTTATCAACTAAATGAATGTGAATTTTGGATGAATAATTATTGAAATTCCTACATGAATTATTCATGACTCACCAATCCTAGAAGTTATCCAACAAAGTATCCTCAATTAAAAACTTCCAAATATTAATTCTTAAATTAGTGTTGTTTAAAACTGAAATTTTCCATCTTAATTTAAAAGAAATCTTCATCCTCCACTACCATATCATCACACACTTAGGTAGTTAAAGAAAATATCTCATCGACACCAATTGGAGGGCTTTCAATTTTATAGGTCATGAATATCATTGACTTTCAACTTTTAGGGATGATTAAGGGTCATATAGGGCATGATTTTTGATATCTCAAATTATTTTCATTAGAGTGAGATACTAGAATTTAAATTCTTGCGCCCATATTTTTCCATGACTCATCTTGATGAATTATGAAATCAAGTCAAGAGATCGTGAAATTAAGACTGCATAATATCCAATTGTTTGGTATCAATAATTTTAATTCTTCACTTCCCCTTATGCATAAACCAACTAAAAATAAACATCCAAGTTCAAAAAAAGTCACAAATAATGGGAGAGGTGGGTCAAGTGCAGTGAAATACTTTATATCAAACTTAATTCCAAGATGTTCAGCTAATAGAGTGATGTAGGGGGTGCTAAAAATGTCTCCCTTAAATTTTTTGAACTTGTGCAGGAGGTACTGTGTGAAGACAAAGGCGAGTTTTATGGGTGTCCTGGTAATCATAGAATTCAGAATAAAAAAAATGTGTAGGATGAAAATTACTTCACTATCTAATAGGGTTGTGATGCATGGGATGACGATTTAGTGAATTATACGATGGGTGGGGTTAAGTAGCTTGGAGTCTTTAGTATTTTGAGGGACTTAAGTCGGGTCGGTCTGGGAAATAGTGGCCCAAAATTCTCTAGAAGTTCTAGGATCCCAATATCAGGTTGTCTCAATGTTTTCCATGCCACCGACAAAGTCTTCATCATATATGCTGGAAAAGGTGGAGAACTCACCTAAATGTAAACTATATTGGCGCTTCAAAAGATATAATGTGACGCTGCCTCTATACTCTGATAAATCCCCCTGCTCATCAGTGGTGTACCTGTCCTGGCACCAAAAGGTGGTAGAAAACTCAATCACTAGTTCTTTATATGTTGTGTTGTGCATGGAGAGTGCCCTGGTGAGGAGGACACGATCAATAAAGAGTTTAAGATCATCGGAAATTCCTAATTCCTCAAGGTGGTGAGGTGAAAAACTGTGGTGTGATCAGACCTCTCGAGTGACTAAAACTCAATATATTTTAAGATACTCTTTATTAAATTTAAGGTGATGGCTCAAGAGGTTATCGGAACAAGACAAACGAGCTCGTTTGGAAAAGTTCATGGAGATGTTTGGGAAGAATAACAATGCATAAAGATGGAATAATTTATAAAATTACATATATAAAATTTAATTTTCATTATACAATGTCTAAATATCCTATGGCAGTCTAGAAATTTTATCAATTGGATGAGATAATTTTGGGGTTTTGGAAAAAAAAATTTGTGAAAATGGGTGTTGTGATGTTCCACCAAAAATTTTGTTGAAATAGTGAAGAAAACCTAAGATTAAAATCAGAAAAAAATTGAAAAATGGGATGGGTAATAAAACATGGGGATGCCTAACACAGGAGAAGGGAGAGAAAGAAAAAATAGAAAGAAAGAGGGAGAAGAAGGGGAGGAGTAAGAAAGGAAGAAGAATAATAACATATCTTGTTCTTGATTCGGAGGAAGAAGAGGGAGAAAATTAGGGAAAGGTTGAAGGAGATGGAGGAGAGAAGGAATGTTCATGGTTTAGAGGGGGTATCGCCTGATTTGAGGGTTTAAAAATAGGGTCATGATTTTTTTAGGTTTTGAAATTGTGTTATTTTAAAGTGATGTACGGTTACTTCGCACGGTTTGGTTAAATGTGCAGTAACCATGCTTTTGCTACTTGAATGGGAGCCCTACTACCCAATTGAATTGCATGGGCTGGTTAGCCATGAGAGTCCCATGTGCTTTCCTCTAGAATGAGGTTCATACCATGAATAGTTAATCAACACATTTTGTTTAACCATGCATAAATCGTGCGTATGAGTCTGTTTTTGAAAAAAAATCCCCATTTGAATGAAATGTACCCCCTTGAAATCAAAACATCTGTTCCCCAACTATTTTAAAAGGTGATTTGAGGTTTCTATAGGACATTTAGAGATTTAATAATAGAGATTTAATCATACATCTATCACTTTGTATCAACTCTATAACTAAAACTAACAAAATGAAAAACACACTAACATGCTCCCCCAAGAAACACACAAACTAAAAACTATTTTGATAAATTTTTGAAATTTCAGGTTACCTCCAAGCTAGTGCAATTTTTTATGTCTCAATATTGACATACACTACGGAAAATACAATATATACCAATGGTTTCAAACCGTTGGTATACTATATACCAACGGTTTTGCAAACCGTTGGTTAGTAAGTCGTTGCGAAATGCCTATACCAACGATTATTCTCAAATCGTTGTTATATGGTAGTGTAACCTTCAGTATGCCAAAGGTTTTATAGAAACCAATGGTATATATTTATACCAATGGTTAATAAACCATTGGGATATATATTTTACATATAGTTTACCAACAGTTTAGTAACCTTTGGTATATAGTATTACCAACGGTTCTTTAAAACTGTTGGTAAAAATATTCTGGAAATACACTTTACCAATGGTTTTGAACCATTGGTATAGTGTATTGCCAATGGTTTATTCAAACCATTGGTAAAAATATTCTCAAAATACACTTTACTAAAGTTTTTAAACCATTTGTATAGTGTATTTCTAGAAAACAGCACAGCAGCCAGCACAACAGCCACCTGTCCCCTCTATTGCATACACCTGCAAACACACCCGCAAACAACCCTTAAAATAGAACAAAAAAGCACCTATAATACCACATAAAATAGCATACTATTCCAACCATGACATGTACCACAATATAGTTTTCTTCATTTCAATCTTCACATGACAACCACTCTTCCAACTAACCCATTTTAATTTCTTTGGTGCAAACATCTCATAATGGTGAGATGAAAATCACATTTTCAGAGAGCCCATGATAGTCAGGGTTACATTTTGAGCATCTGGTTATGGGGGGTGTCCAAGTGGTGGGGTGGTGTCCAGGGGGGTGGGGGCCATCCAAGGGGGTGGGGGTGTCGACATGGGGTGTGGGGGTGTCCAGGTGGTGGGGTGGTGTCCAGGGGGGTGGGGGTGTCCACATGGGTGGGGGTATAGGGGGTGGGGCTGTCTAGGGGGTGGGAGAGCTACCCATGGGGGTGGGGGACTGTCCAAGGGGGTACGGGGTGTCTAGGGGGTGGGCGGGTTGTCCACGGGGGTGGGGGGCTGTCCAGGGGGAGGGGTGTCCACGGGGTGGGAGGGATATCCATGGGGTTGGGGGATATCTTGGGGGTAGGGGGTGTTCAGGGGGGTGGGTAGGCTGTCCACAGGGGTGGCGAGGTTGTCTAGGGGGTACGGGGTGTCCAGGGGGTGGGTGGGTTGTCCACGAGGGTGGCGGTGTTGTCCATAGGGGTGGTGGGTCTATCCAGTGGGGTAGGGGGTGTCCAGGGGGGTGGGTGGGCTATCCATGGGGGTACGAGGTGTCCAGGGGGTGGGCGGGGTGTCCATGGGGGTGGCAGGGCTGTCCAGGGGGTAGGGGGTGTCTAGGGGTGGGCAAGTTGTCCATGGGGGTGGGGGCTGTCCACGGCGGGAGGGGGTGTCCAGGGGGTGGGTGGGCTTTTCACGGGGGTGGCGAGGCTATCCAGGGGGGTAGGGAGTGTCTAGGGGGTGGGCGGGCTATACATGGGGGTGAGCGGGCTGTCCACAGAGGTGGGGGCTGTCTAGGGGGGCATGAGATGTCCAGGGGTGGGTGGGTTGTCCATATGGGTGGAGGGGCTATCTAGAGGGTACAGGGTGTCCAAAGGGGTGGAAGGACTATCCATGGGGGTGGGAGGATTGTACACGGAGGTGGGGGCTGTCCAGGGGACACGGGGTGTCCAGGGGATGGTTGGGGATGTCCAGGGGGTACGGAGTGTCCAGGGGGTGGGTCGGCTGTTCAAGTGGGAGGAGGAGTTGTCCAGGGGGGTAGGGGGTGTCCAGGGGGTGGGCGGGTTGTCCACGAGGGTGGGGGCTGTCAATGGGGGGAGGGGGTGTCCAGGGGGTGGGTGGGCTGTCCACAGGGGTGACGGGGCTGTCGAGGGGGGTAGGTCTATTTAGGGGGGTGCGCGGGCTATCCATGGGGGTGGGCAGGCTTTCCACGGGGGTGGGGGATATCCAGGGGGTATGGGGTGTCTGGGGTGTGGGTGGGTTGTCCACAGGGGTGGTGGGGCTGTCCAGGGGGTACGGGCTATCCATGGGGATGGGAGGGCTATCCACAGGGGTGGGTGGGCTATCCACGGGGGTGGGGGCTGTCCATAGGGGCATCGGGTGTCCAGGGGGTGGGTGGGGCTATCCAGGGGGTATGGGGTGTCCAAGGGTTGGTCCGGCTATCCACGGGGGTAGAGGGGCATCCAAGGGGTAGGGAGAGTATAGGGGGTGGGCGGGCTATCCACGGGGGTGGGGGAGGGGCTGCCCAGGGGGGTGGGCGAGCTGTCCACGGGGGTGGCGAGGCTATCTAGGGGGGTCGAGGGTGTCTAGGGGGTGGGTGGCTTTCTAGGGGATGGGGGCTGTCCAGGGGTGTGAGGTGTCCATGGGTGGTCAGGCTATCCAGGGGGGTGGGCGGAGCTGTCCAGGGGGGTACGGGGTGTCCAAGGGGGTGGGCGGGCTATCCACGGGGGTGGTGGGGTTGTCCAGGGGGTAAGGGGTGTCCAAGGGGGGTGGGTGAGCTATCCATGAGGGTGTAGGGTTGTCCAAGGGGGGGAGGGGCTTTCCAGGGGGTGGGCAGGCTGTCCAGGGGGTGGGCGGGGCTGTCCAGGGGATACGGGGTGTCTAGGGGGGTGGGCGGGCTGTCCACGGGGGTAGCGGGGCTGTCTAGGGGGTAGGGGTGTCCAAGTGGGTGGGCGGGCTATCCATGGGGGTGGGGGTTGTCCATGGGGGGAGGGGTTGTCCATGGGGGGTGGGCGGGCTATCTAGGGGGGTGGGTGGGGCTGTCCAGGGGGTATGGGCTGTCCAAGGGGGTGGGTGGGCTGTCTATGGGGGTGGCGAGGCTGTCCAAGGGGGTAGGGTGTGTCCAATGGGGTGGGCGGGCTGTCCACGGGGGTAGGGGTGTCCAAGGGGGAGGGGATGTTCAATGGGTGGGCGGGCTGTCCAGAGGGGTAGGTGGGGCTGTCCAGGGGGTGGGCGGGCTGTCCGAGGGGTACGAGGTGTCCAGGGGGTGGGCGGGGCTGTCCACGGGGGTGGGGGGGATATCCACAGGGGTGGGGGGTCTATCCACGGGGGTGGGTGGGTTGTCCATGGGGGTGGGGGGCTGTGCACAGGGGGAGGGGCTGTCTAGGGGGTGGGCGGGCTATCCATGGGGGTGGGGGTTGTCCAGGGGAGGGGTGAATCAGTCACAGTAAATCATCAAGTCATGTTTTATTTTTTATAGATAAAAAAATAAAGATAATGTGACCTACCTAATCAGACATATTCAAGCACAATAAATCAATAAACATCAAAGGTCAGTAATATCAGTCAAAAATGTAACAGATCAATATGTCCCTCATCACCATCACTATCATTACCATCATCATCTGCCTCACCCTCATCCTCATCATCATCCCCATCATCATCCCCGCCCTCCTCAATGCCCTCCTCCTCACCCTCATACTCAACCTTGGCCTCCTCATAGCCCTCCTCCTCCACCTCATCCTACTCCTCTCCCTCCTCCTCTGCCTCGGCCTCCTCCTCACCCTCCTCCTCCGCCTCGCCCTCCTCCTCACCATTGTATTGACCAGCACCAGAACTGCCACTCAGTGCACCATATATAGAACTTATCGACAACATATATTCATGAAAATCTATGATGGCCTCTGGTGGAAGTGTTGGACGTAAAAATTCCATCAATTTCATAAATGCAGTGTTTTCCCTAGTAGACTGTTTTGTCGTCTCTGTGGCCATTTTTTCAGCATTTTCTGCTCTTTCCTTAACCTGATGGAACTCGGTGGCACTACAACTTGTACCTGAGGAGGGCCAATACCTCATTGGAACTATACTCTTCCAAGGTCGGCAGCATACTCTACCAGGGTTCTCATCTCCTAACACCTGATGTAAGTGATCGTTTGGCCCAAAATTGTTAGGTTCTTGGGCAACTAATGCCTCTAAAGCAGCCTATTAAAAATATAAATATATTATTATGTTTCAAAATATAGATTAAAATTTTAAATCTACGAATTAAAACATACAATCTACTACTGAGTCGGTTCGTTAATCGTACTTCCATCTTTCTTCCTTCTACTCGAGCAAAATAGTTTTGCTCGAGGCACACATCCTTCTTTATTCAATTTATGCCTCTAAAATGACATTGAATGTAGGAAACCATAATTAAAAATAGGATACCAATAATTAATTTCATAACTAAAATTATATAAAAACTTTATCAATTGATAAAATTATGGAGGAAGCAATATAAAGTGCAAGTCGTAAAGAAAAATTATAAACTGTCATACCTGCTGCCTCTCATGATCTGAAATCGTAGTACGTCCCAATGTGTGGAGGTATTTTTTAGCATCAATGTTTTTTTATTTCTTCCAGATGATTCCTAAATAAAATTTAATAATTAGTATTAATGAAAAACATGAATATTTTCATTTAAATACCTCTAATGTGATTAATACCTTAAACTGGCTAGTCATCCAATGAGTAATCATCTGTTGATACTATTCTAACGGACAATCATCCATGACGAGGACCGCCTCTAGCTCTATGCCAACTCTAGCATGTGAGCCAATATACAACTCATTCTTGTAAGCTCTCTAAAGCTTACCTAAATCATTTAGACATGTTGGCCGTGCACCCTCACTATCGGGGAAATTAAACCGAAGCTGAAACGAAAATATTAATTAATATAAATACAAAAAATAATATATTTCATTAAATACAACAGATTTTTTTACCCATATCTCTGCCCAATATTTATCCTTGACTTCATTTGGCAACTGTCACCATGAGAGCGGGCTAACAGGAATGATGTCGGAGTATTTGGAAAGTGTCGCCAAAAAACTCCGACATTGCTACCCTGATTTTTCAATCATTTAACTATCTTTGTTGTAGTCCACTATCAACTGCATATGGCAGTTCCACACCGCTCACATGTGTGTATTCCCCCGCCCCTCCCTCCTATCAGTAGATGTATATGTTATGAAAGAAAAAAAATATTTTATCAATACATGTTATAATTAAAATAAATAATGGTGTAAAAATTTGTTAGAGTTGTATAAGTATACCTGTGGTAGTCTGATCAATGGGCACTGCAGGATCCACAGAAACTAAAGGAACACCCTGTACAGGTGGAGTGGGTCCCAATGTATGCTCTGCAGTGATAGACTCTGGTGGAGCAGGATTTTAAGAAGATCGAATATAAAATCCCAGAGAGAAGGAAGCATAAGTAAAAGAAGATGATAGGGATGGTTGGCCGAATGCTGGATGGGGAGTGGGAATCATCATCGGATGTGGTACAGACAGGTGAGGAGGCTCAGATGTAAAGGGTGGTGAAAACATGGGAGGCCTAAATATCTTGTGTGTCCTTAATGACAAACCGAGATCAGAATGTGGGATGTATGGTATGTCAGTGGGAGGGGAAGGGTCTAATCTGGTACGCCAACCAGATCATCTAGCTCTCGTACCACCCCCCCCCCCCTCGTACGAACACTCTGAGTACTGGGACCACTACTAGGCTACTCATAAATTAACTGTCACCTAATAAATGGATCCTAAAAAAATGTTGAAAAAAAATTAATCACATGACATTATATATTATTTAAATATATATATTTGAAATAAAATACTCACTACAGGCACTAGTAGTGGAATTCCCAGCTCAGTCATGCGATGATTGTTGTCCATAATCTGTTTTCATTTCCTTTCTTCAATTGGTTGCATTTCCTGCATTTGAAAACAAATATGGAAGTAATTAGAAAAGGATAACTAATGTGTAACCCAAAAAACAAAATAAATGAGAGGGAATAGGGGGATTCAGGGATAATTTAACTATCCATTATTTTAGGTGAGCTTGAAAATATATATAATGAAGTCAATAAATCGTACAAGATGTAATAAAGAAATTTAATTTTTAGTAGGATGGTTATTTACTAAGTGTCATTAGTCTATTAAAATCATGGAACAATGATTCTACTAGATTCATAAGGGTTAAATCAATTGTCGAAATTAAGGAAAATTTTAATTTCTTTAGCCCGGGTAGATGATGCAGGTTTCTATACAGGTTTTGTAAAAGAATACAAACCATCATGTTCATTACCTGGTAAACTATTAAATATAGGTCTTAGAGTTATACTAATTTTATACAAATCACATTTAAAGCATTGAAATGTTCACCAAGTTGGGAATGTTGGTTTCATAGGTTTGAATACAATTCAATTCCAAATTAGAAAATTCAATTCAAATAAAATTACAACCAATAAACATTGAAAATTCACATAACGGTCAAGTTGGATACAATATATTTATAATCAATATTAAATCAATTTGAATAATACCCACCTTAACAACCAAAGTTGAGGTAAACCAAAAGAATTGAGAACGTGAATGGATGATTTTATATATTTCCCACCACAACTTCAGGTTCACAGTCAACTCTGAAAATTGAGCTATTAGAGTCATCAAAATTAATAAATGGATTGTTTCTAATGGCAGTAGGGATGGTGTCAATTCCATCATCACCATCATCAAAAATATGTCTTGGAATTACTTCAATAATGACACCAAATTCAGGTCGAATATGGTCTTTGACATAAAAAACTTGTTTTTCCATTGATTCCAATACATATGGTTCATCGGTAGCAAGAGTGTGAGTCATATCAATTACTCAAAATCCACAATCATCAATAAATGTGTCTTGCCTTGTCATCAAATCAAAACACTGTCATTTCATCATTGTGACTCGTCCATGAGAATAATAATCCAATATTATTATTTTTTTCAATGACACTATAATAACCTACATTTTCAAATCACAATATACTATCTGATGCACTAGAATAACAGTCTGTTGTGGAAATAACCATAACACCATCATGTTATTTTCTCATGTTATTTTCTCATTCAGTGATAAAAAATTTGTACCCATTGATAACAATTGATTTATAGTCACAAACCATGGTATTAGGACCAAAAGTCAAAGCTCTTATTTCCTCAGAGACAGAGTCATCAAGAAAACTCAATACCAGAAATATAAATGAATATTAAAATTAATTAAATATTGTTTTAATTATTTTAAAGAGTAATATTATTACATTCAATTTTAACCAAGCAGAAAACGCTTTGTTATGCAAAGTCTCCCTCTTTCTCAAAGATAAAGAACGATGATTTCTATTTATCATCGCTTTATATTCCCTATAGATAAAAATAGTAATAGTTTAACAGATATATATATATATATATATATAAGATATAAATATTCAATTTACTTACAATATGTAGTCATCAAACAAATCACAGTTGAACAAAATTGTGCGATGTGCCATCTCCCGCTCTTTAAGGCTTAATGTCGTCAATGTATATGATCCAGGAATTCTTCCTGTTTGAGGAAGTAATAGAAAACTGGGTTCAATTTTCTCATATCGTTCTTCTTCATTTCTCATTGGTCTGTTCATTCTTGTAGTAAGATTAGACAAATACATAGAGCATAAATCCATACATTCTTGATCCAAGCAACCATTCACGATAAAACCTTTATAATGATTCTTGTTACAGACATAAGACTTTAATGTGTACATATTTCTTTTAGTTGGATACATCCAATGAAAAGAAATAGGTCCTCCAAGAAGAATTTCAATTGGAATATGGATAGTCAGATGCAACATGCATGTGAAAAATGATGGAGGAAATATTTTCTCTAACTCTCACAAAACTAATGGGGCATCTGCCAACATTTTTTGTAAGAAAGACTTGGAAAACTTATTAGCATAAAGATCTCTAAAAAATGGCACAACCAAATAACAGTCACCCTTACATTATTGGACAAAAGATGACGAATTTCTATTAGAATCAACTCACGTGGAAGGATGTGATAATCATGAGTCTTCAAAGATTTTATCTTTAACTCTCTTCTCTTGAACCGTTTAGATATGTTGCTTAAATATCCATCAAGAACTTTTATAATATCTAGTAATTCTAGAAATTTCTTTTTCTATAGGTGTCATCACATAAGAATCACATGGAACTTGCCATTTATTTTCACTGATACGCACAGGATGTAATTCTGGTCTCATGTCCCATTCTACCAAGTCACGCCGAGAACGTAAATCATATTTTGTATTTCCCTTAACATTTATAATAATCAAAAGAAACATTTCACATATATTTTTTTCAATGTGCATTACGTTTAAGCAATGATGTAACAAATTGGTTAACCAATAAGGAAAATCAAAGAAGATACCTATCTTCTTCCAATTGTAACAGGTTTCAGTGGAAACATTATTTCTCTTTCTAGATTTCATTTGACCATTCCCAAATGAAAAACTAAAATCTTTCAATTCATTAATCACATCAGTTCTAGACATACGCTGAGGTGGATCATCGGTCTCCATGGTATTGTTAAATCTTCGATGATTATTTCTATATGGATGGTCCATTGGAAAGAATCATCGATGTCCCATAAAACTGAAACTATAACGATGTTTTAGTCTTATGGATCATGTATTATTCATAAAAATAGGACATGATATTTTTTCCTTTTTGCTCCATCCAAATATCATTTCATAAGCAATAAAATCATTGATCATCCACATAATCACAGCACGCATTTGAAATATGTCTTTTAAACATGCATCGTATGTGCGCACACCCACATCCCAAAGAAGTTTCAACTATTTTATTAAAGGTTTCATGTATACATCTATATAATTGTTGGGATCAGAAGGGACAGATATGAATATACTCATGAAAGTGAAAGGTTTTTTCATACACAACCATGGAGTAAGATTATAAATGTGTATAAAAACTGTCCATGTGCTGTGAGACGTAAGCATTTGCCCAAATGAATTAAAACTATCACATGAAAGACCCAACCTTGCATTACACATGTTAGCTGCAAAATAGGGATATCAAGCATCAAATATCTGCTATGCAAATCCATCTGCAAGGTGAACCAACTCATCATTAGTCTTCTTTCTCTAGGTAGCATACCATCGAATTTTTATTGATATTTCATCATACATAAAAAGATTATGGAGTCTGGGGATCAATGGAAAGTGCCACATTACTTTCTGTGGCACACGAGATGGTGTTCTATTAGCTTTTGGATTCCAACGGGATGTTCCAAATTTTATACAATCATTTCGTTCAGCAATTTTCTCTCAGAATAAACTACAATCTTTCGGGAAAGCATGAATTTTGTTTCTTGAAAATCCAAGTTTCTCAACCAACTTTCATTCCATATAGTGGTTTGAGGTAATATCTGTATCAACTAGAAGTAAGTCCTTCAAGAAGGTAAGAATGTAATCGATGGAAATATTAGAAATACCATACATAGTTTTTCCATGAAACAATCGGATTAAAAATTACAGCCTTTTTATTTAACCGCATTGTTGATATAGTAGATTTGTGGTAGCATCATTCAATTTTTTCACTCTGACAACATCATCATTTTCATTAGACACATCATGTGTGCTCATATTGAGATCTTCTTGGGTAATAATCCTTTCTTTTTCATGATGAAGAATAAACATAAATCGGTCATATAAAAAATTCTCCAATCCAGTCCTCTCATTTAGATCATCAACAATTTTAGATTTCATTTTCTATCCATTATGATACCACATAGAGTAGTTTTCCTGAAAACCATATTTGGTTATGTGGTAGCTAACTTCTTCATAGCTCAACCACGGTCTTCCAACACAATTGTAACAGGGGAAGTGTATGTGACCATTATCTGAAGCATTGTGAAATGAAAAATCTAAAAAGATCTCCAGATTGTTTTGAAAATCACTTGAAATCTGATCGGTTTCATACATCCAACTTCTATCCATTCTGTAAAAAAAATTTATAAGTCATTTCTTCAAAATCAATTCAATAAGATTGAAGTTTCATCGAAAATATATTTAAGTAAATGAGAATTTTTCACTTCATATGAAAACATAACTGGCACACTACTCTATATGAGAATCATAATATAAAAGAAAAAAATACTATATTTATAACAAAATATCTTTGAAGAACTATACATGAGTGTACAAGATCATGTACACTTGTGGAGGAGAATTATTCAGGAGTTGAGTAAATTTTAGATCGAAGAAATTTTATATTTTAGTAGATTATTTGAGTGATCACATACACTGCCCAAGGGGGTGGGGGTGTCCAGGGGGTAATGGGTGTATAGGGGGGTGGTGGGGCTGTCTAAGGGGGTTGGAGGTGTCCAGGGGGTGGGGGATGTCTAGGGTGTCGGGGTGTCCAGGTGGGTGGGATGTCCACGGGGGTGGGGCTATTCAAGGGGGTATGGGGTATCCAGGGGGTGGGCGGGCTATCCATGGGGGTAGCGGGGCTGTTCAGGGGGGGTACGAGGTGTCCAAGGGGGTGGGTGGGGTGTCCAAGGGGTGGGAGGGCGGTCCACAGGGGGAGGGTGTCCATGGGGGTGGTGGGGTTGTCCAGTGGGGTTGAGGTGTCCATGGGGTGGAGAGGCTTTCCAAGGGGGTGGGGTGTCTGGGGGGTGGTGGGTGGGTGTCCAGGGGGGTGGGTGGGCTGTCCACGGGGGTGGCGGGGCTTTCCATGGGGGTCGGGGGTGGGGGGATTTCCAGGGGCTTTCCAAGAGTACAAGGTGTCTAGGGGGTGGGTGGGCTATTCAGTGGGTGGCGGGGATGTCCAGGGGGTATGGGGTTGGTGGGCGGGCTGTCCATGGGGGGTGGCGGGGCTGTCCAGGGTAGTGGTGGTGTCCACCCCCAAACTAGGGTCATAAAATCCAATCTTTATTCAATTATAGCATGATTTCAAGCCTATTTTAGATGACCGAGAAGACTGTTGGTGTAAACCATGAATATCATACATATAAATTACAACACACCCAATTGTAAACACACTACCAAATATCATATGTGGATCGGATTTTATGAGTCATGTTTCGATGGGACACTACACATAGTAGTATGATCCTTATTATATCATTAGGTGATATGGATTTGTACGAATGTTAAATGTGTATGAGATCAATATGGATAGTGGATAAGAACCTGAGTGAGATTTATTTGGAGAGATCACTTCTTCTTGGAAGGGTAAGAGTGAGTGTTGTTATGGAACTTCAAGAAAAGTCTTAATGTGTGAAAACAGTTATACATTGGTTATATGTGATTTCTATTTTTTTGTAGAGTATCAGAGTCGACAACCCACCCTCCTCCCGAGATAGTCCACACCCCTGCAGCCCCCCTGCACCCCCTGTCCCCACCCAGATACCCCCCCCCCCCACCCCACCTAGACACCCCCCCACCACCACCACCACTACACCTAGACAGCCCCCCCTGGACAACCCACACCCCCCTCCACCACCTAGACAGCCCACCCACCACCACCCTTGGACATCCCACCCCCCTCCCTGGACAACCCACACCCCCCTCCCCTATATCCCCTACACCCACCCACCCACCCCCCCGATAGCCCCCCTAGACAGCCCACCCCCCACCTAGACAGCCCCCCCCCCCCACCCCCCCACTGGATAGCCCCCCACCCTCTTTAGACAGCCCATACCCCCCTCCCCCACCTAGATAGCCCACCCACCCCCCCCAGATAGCCCACCCCCTCTCTGGATATCCCACCCCCCCCCCCCTTCAGCCACCCCCTACCCTCTAGACACCCCCCCCCCCACCTGGAAAGCCCCCCCACCCCCACCCCCCACCTGGACAGCCCACCCCCCACTCCCCCACCTGAACATCCCCCCCACCCCCCACCTGGATAGTCCACCCCCCACCTGGACATCCCCCCCACCCCCACCCCCACCTGGACAGCCCATCCCCCCTCCATGGACACCCCACACCCCCTCCCCCACCTGGAAAACCCACCCTCACCCCCTGGACAGCCCACCCCCGGTGTTTTCAAAGGTGCGCGGTGCAGTAAGGCGCAAAGGCTGCTTGAGGATGCGGCATGAGGCGCAACGTGAGACACAATTAAGGTGAAAGTGCACATAATTAAATATATACAATTTTTAAAAATGTTTTAAATTAAAAAAACTAAAATTCAACAAAATAATACAAATTAAAATACATGCTGATAATTTTTAACTAAATAATAATCAAATAATCAATCATTAAAAACCTAAACATTAATATCATCATGTTATGTTATATTTATTATGTAATGTTAAATGTGTTTCTGCTATTATCTACTATTTTAAATGAGTTTGATAACCTAAACATCAAAATCATCATGTTATGTTAAATGTGTTTAATGTTATTCTTTTCTTGCTTTCGTTCGAGAGATGGTTCTATTTTTATAGAGTTTGATTTAGTTCTTCTTTTATTAATATATTAAATGTTATGTTATATTTAGGTATGTACATCTCACTTTTGATAAAATATCCCCAATTTCCATCATCCCCTCCAAGCACGATCTCTTTTGCTTGCACCCATGATTTCCACTGGCTCCCCCATGATTTCCCTCGATTTCCCTAATTTCCTCCTACCCACAATTTCTATCACACCCCTAATTTTTTCCAGAACTCCCAATTTTCATTGGGCCCTCTATTTCCACCGCCCCTCTAAGCACGATCACTGCTACCTTATTCCTCCTAATTTCGAGGGATACTGGTGCGCCTTTTCCGAGCCTCACGCCATAGCACCTCTCGAGTAGGCGCACGAGGCATGCACCAAAGGCGCGCCTCGGTGAGGTTGCCTCGCCTCACTGATGGTGAGGCGCACCGGGTGTGCCTCGCCACGCCTCACGCCAAGGCGCGCTGAGGCACACGCCTTTGACAAAAGTTCCCACACCCACCCCCTGGACATCCCACCCCCCAAGACATCCCACACCCCCTCTCCCACCTAGACACCCCACCCTGACCCCCCTAGACATCCCACACCCCTCCTTTGGCATCCCATACCCCCCTCCCCCACACCCCTGTAGCCCCCCCTACCCCCTGCAGCCCCCCTACCCCCTGGAAAACCCACCCCCCACCTGGATATCCCCCTGCCCCTCTTGCATCCCCCCTTAGGGTAATTTTATTTAAAATAATTTTATTCATTAAGAAAGGAAAACCATCATGCATTATCCATTTCATTCCAAACAACCCATTCAATTTATCAAAACATGAAAAATTCAATTTAACAAAACATGAAAAATTCAATTTATCAAAACATGACAAATTCAATTTATAAGGCTCTATGGGTCACTTAGGAAATGTCATTGGGGAAAGGGGAAATAAACTAAATTTTTAATTCCAATTTAAAAATTGGGCCAAACACTTAGGAGGTGTGGTGGTGTCTAGGGGGGGTTGTCTAAGGGGGTGGGGGTTGTCCAAGAGGGTGGAGGGTGTCTAGGGGGTGGGGTGTCTGGGGGTGGGGGGTTGTCCATGGGGGGGCTATCCATGGGGGTGAGGGGTGTCCAGGGAGGGTGGTAGTGGGGGTGTCCATGGGGGGTGGGGGTGTACAGGGGGTGTGGGGGAGGGGGCTATCCAAAGGGTGGGGATGTCCAAGGGGGTGGGGTGTCCAGGGGTGGGGGCTGTCCATGGGGGTGAGGGGTGTCTAGGGAGGGTGGGGGTGTCCAGGGGGGTGGGGGAGGGAGTTTTCCAAGGGGTGGGGGTTGTCCAGGTGGGTGGGAGGTGTCCAGGGGGGTGGGTGGGGGTGTTCACAATTCCAATCCATCACCCAACCAAAAGCCACTTCATCCTCAATATCAATACCCTTACCATTATTCCTTGAAAAAAAACTATAAATACAAAATCCAAATCCAATTTTCAACTGAACTAAAGTCCACATAAACTACCATATCACCCCACTAAACAAACCCTTTACTGTGTTTGAAGTGTGTAATGAAAAACAGAAAACAAATTAATGGGTTATCTACTCCACAGACTGTAGTAACTCTAATTTTTCCCAAATCAAAACAAAAAACAAAAAAAATAGAGGGAGAACATTAAAACTAAAGTAAAACTTACTAATTTGAAGTGTGGAAATAAAAAATTGATTGATTGAAGATGGATATATGGCTGGAAGGAGTTTTGCGGCCAAGAAAACTTCGGGAGGAGCTTTGGATTAGGGTCTACAATTGGGATGAGTGTGAGCCGGGGTGCTGAGTATTTGGGGGAAATCTTTCTCAAAGATTTTTAAAAACTATTTGGAAAGCCTCTCTTTACTAATGATTTATTAAAACCATTGGTATATCTTTGAGGAACTAAGTATTTCCCAATAGTTTTTTCAAACTGTTGGAAAATCTTAACTGTATTAACACATTGCCAATGGTTTGAACAAACTATTGGAAAATGTTGACTTTTCTACAGTATACCAATGGTTTGAAGAAACCATTGGTATATATCCATTGGGAAAACATCCAATTCCAGTAGTGATGCATGGGCCTCTTTCTTACCTAAATTGTATGGTGGATACCATTCCCACTATGACCTACATTTAAAAATACAGTTTAAGACGTTTTCTATTAGCCTTGAATGTCTTTTTTTCTTCACCAGAAACCTACACAACACCATGGTGGAATATGTTGACCACTTTGAATGGTCCCAACCATCAAGACTTCAATTTTCCTAGGAATAATCTCAAATGTGAATTTAATAATAATATCTGATCATTGATATGGAAGGATTTTCGAGAAATTAATAGATCATGAACTGTCTTTATCCACTCCTTGTAGAGATTAACATTATCATAGGCCTTCTGCCAGATCTCATCGAACTCAGATAATTGGAGTTTCTATTTATCCTTAGCAACTTTCATATCATAGTTCAACTACTTGATAGCCCAATATTCCTTATATTCGAGCTCTTTGGGTAAGTGGTAGGTATTTTTATAAACCAACAGAAATGGAGACATTCCCAATGGATTTTTGAATGCTTTTTGGTAATACCATAAAGCATCATTAAACTTTTTATAACAATATTTTCTTAATGCTCCCACAGTTTTCTCCAAAATTTGTTTGAGATCATGGTTTCAAACTTGCACTTTCCCACTACATTAGGGATGGTATGGTGTCCCAATATTATAATTCACCCCACATTTAATGAGAACATTTCTCATTATTATGTTATCAAAATGTGTGCCTCTGTCATTAATGAGGACCCAGGGTACACCAAACCTACTAAATATATTCTTTTTTAAAAAGGTGATGAAAACTTTCTTCA
Source organism: Viscum album (assembly GCA_963277665.1). NCBI lineage: Eukaryota > Viridiplantae > Streptophyta > Magnoliopsida > Santalales > Viscaceae > Viscum > Viscum album. The sequence continues at coordinate 360,093,984 of OY728138.1, forward strand.
TATTTTGGGTTGTGGTAGTGGATTCCACCCATTTATAAACATAATAAATACATAATAGAATGTATTTTTTACCATATAATGGTGGAAACAACCCTGTGAAATCAATACCCAACATGTCAAAGACCTCCACCTCAAGTATGGGGTGCTTTGGCATCTCAACTCTATCCCCGATATTACCTATATTTTGGTATTTATCACATCGTTCCACAAAATATTGGGAATCCTTATGCATTGTTAGCCAGAAAAACCCAGATTGTAAGATTTTGAAAATTTTGTGGTCTAGCCTGTGATTCCCTCTAATAGAGATGAGTGAAAAAATTCCAGAATACCATTGAATTCAACTTCGGTTACAAAACGGTGAATTATTCCATCTCCATATGATCGGAAAAATAGTGGATCTTCCTAGAAATAATTATTCACCTCTAATTGAAAATGTTTCTTATGTTGTTAAGAGAGATCAAGTTGAATCACTCATGTGGACAAGTAATTTGAAATATCTATGAACTTTGGATGAGTTGAATTCATTACTAAAAAATTTGCTTGTCTGGGAAGTCTTCTTTTATCTCTCTAACTTTTTCTTTTTCCAGGTGAGGTGACTCTAAGTGGGAGAGTTGATAAATAATCAAATTCTCACTCCCATTATTATCAAGAATCTCTATATAAAATTCTTGGAGAAAAATAACCTAATGAATCAATAGAGGCATTGCGTATTTCTTATTTAACAGGTACTTGAGTGTTGAGTGGTCGGTATAAACAATAACTTTTGATAGCACCAACTATGGTTGAAATATATCAAACAAAACAAACACTATAAAATTTCTTTCTCTATTGTGGTATAATTTATTTTAACCTCATTTAAGGCATGGATTTCATAATAAATAGGTCGGAAGATATGATTAAGCTGCTGCCCCTGGACTCCCCCCCCCCACAATATAATCACTAGTATCGTATATGAGTTCAAATTACTCATTCAAATATGGAGAAATCATGATTGGATATTCAACCAAACTTTATTTAAAGAGTTTAAATTCCTCAATGAAATCTTAATTAAATTCTAAGAGGTCATCCTTTGAGAGGATATTATTCAACAATTGAGCTATTTTGGAAAAATCTCGCACAAACCATTGATAAAAACCTGTGTGTCCAAGAAAAGTCTATATCTCTCAGATTGAAGTAGGAATGGGCAGGTTGGATACTGCATCAATTTTAGTAGGATTAACTTCAATCCCCTTTTTAGATATTTGGTGGCCTAAGAGGATGCCATTTTGTACCATAAAATGTAATTTTTCCCAATTTAAAACCAAATTCATCTATTCGCATCGTTCCAAAACCATCTCCAAGTTTCTCAAGAATGTATTGAATGAATTTCCATAGATGAAGAATTGTTCCATGAATACCTTCATAATATTCTCCACCATTTCATGGAAAATATTCAACATACACCATTAAAAATTGGTGAGAGCATTACACATATCGAAAGACATGTGATGGTAAGTAAATATTCCATATGGGCATGTAAAGGTTCTTTTCTACTGATATATAAGGGCTATAGAAATATGGTTATATATGTAATAACCATATAGAAATTAGTATAATTCATGTTCCACCATACATTCCAACATTTGATCCATGAATAGGAGTGGTAAGTGTTCTTTTTATATGGAATCATTTAGCTTTAGGTAATCCAAACATACTCTCCATCCTAAAATTGTTTGAGTTGGAATCAGCTAATTATTCTCATTATAAATCATAGTAATACCCCCCCCCCTTTGGGTACCACTTTTAAAGGGATTACCCATATACTATCTAAAATTGGTTAAATAATTCTAGTGTTTAACATCTTGATTAATTTCCTCTTCATAGTCTCCTTCATCGGAGGGTTGATCAGTCACTGCAGCTATCTAGATGGTTTGACTCCTTTTAGAAGTACATTTTGCATACAAATGGTTGGACTAATTACATTAAGATTAAAAAATATCCAAACAATAGCTTTCTTTTTTCTCCTAAGAACCTATAAACGTGTGTCTTCTTGATCTTGTGTGTGGGACGTGTTAAGAATAATAGGAAGTGTGTATTTTTTTCCCAAATACTCACACTTCAAAGATGATGGAAGAGGAATCATTTCAATTAATGAGGATTTTAGAATAGAAGGAACGATAGGTTTAACCTCCTCCCCTTCTAAATTATCCAAGACTACTGCTCACTGCCAACAATGATCACCCTGGATGGAAATATATTATAGCTCTTCTTGTTCATGGTCGGGATGGATTTCAGCTGAATACAGCTCATTTATAGAATAACAATCACACATGTCAATTTATATACATTCAACATATATTTGACTATAGATAAGGTGTAGCATTCCTCGTATTTCACAAGTGTTGCTTGTTTGATAGCTTTGAGGACATTATAAGACACTTTTTACCCCCACTTGAAAGATCAATTCTCCTTGATGAACATCAATCAATACTTTACTAGTATCCAAAAAGGGTATCCCTAAAATAAATGGTACCTCTGTATCCTCCTCCATATCAATTATAATGAAGTTAGATGAAATAATTAATTTCCAACCTTCACTAGCATGCCTTCGAGAAGTCCTTTTGGATATTTGATTGAACGGTCAACTAATTATAGCACCACATAGATAGGCTTTATCTTGTTGAGTCCCAGCTTCTTAAAAACACTGAAAGTCATTAAATTGACAATGGCCCTAAGTCACAGATGGACTCTCCAAACTCACAAGTTCTGATTGTACATGGAATATAAAAGCTTCTATGATCTTGAAGTTTGGGAGGAATTGAGTGTTGAACCACCAAATATCACTCCTTATTGCGAGGAATGGTACCAAAATCCTCTATTTTTTTTTTTTTTGAAATAATTTACTTCATAAACTTCATGTAATTGGTAATTTGAGTTAATTATTCTACAAAGTGAATTTTAATGAAAAGTTTCTGAAATAATTCCATGAATTTTATGAACTATTGATCCAAATTTCTTTGCTTCATGTGCTCCGAAAAGGGAAATGTGGGTTCATAGGGTTTTACTGCCACCTTTTCTTTATCATGCATAACAACCTTACCTTTTATTGACTCTTTTAGTGAGGAAATCACCTCTACTTAATCTTCTTTTTCCAAGAATTGGAATGATATTTCATGATATTCAGTTTCAACTTCACCTTGATTTACAGTCACATGTTGATTAGCTAGCTATCCAATTTTGTTTTCAAAGCTTCGAATTGACACCTCTTGATTCTAGAATGTGGTTTCAGCTGTGGTAGTAAACTTGGACATCATCTATTATAATTTTTATGTTTGTTCTTGTTAAGGCTATTATTAAACAAATTACTTCTATTTTGGCTTTCAAGGAGGTTGTTCTGGATGAGGATTTTGATGCCCTTTTTTCTGATATGATCCTTGTTGGTATTGGTTTCCTTATATTTTTATGAGATATGGATTATGATATTGTGGCTGGCCATACCTAGGTGGCTTCTAAGTTCATTATTGGGGATTTTTTTTCTACTACCCCCAACCCATATTCACATTGTCTTTCCATGAAGGGTTCTAGTATTGAGGGAACATATTTGTTATGTTGTTCTAAGAAACATAGCTCACTTCACTTATAGAGGATCAGACACTTTCCCTCATACATTCACCCATGATTTAGTTGTCACCACACTCGCTATAAGCTGTATAGTTAACTTATTGAACTTGTGAATTTGTTTTTAAATTCAATGCATAAATATTCTTCAGTATTGCATCAAGTTGGGTAGCTAGCATCGTGGTGGAATCAACATTATGCAGTCCTCTTTTTTGAGTTCCCTGCTCAGAATTCCATTGGAAACTATTCACCAATATATCTTCTAAAAGATCAAATAATTCTTCAGGATATTTCTGCATGACAATTCCTCTAGAATCCACATCCACCATGGATTTAGTATTTTTTGTGAGATCCCCATATAATGTCTGAACTTTCATCCACACTAAGAGTCCATGGTGAATACATTTTCTTAGAATTTACTTGAAACATTCCCATGATTTGTACAAGGACTCTGACTCATACTGTTGGAAGTTGGAAATTTAATTCCTTAATGTTACCATTTTATAGGGGGAAAGTACTTGGACATAAAATCTTGAGCTAATGTCTCCCATGTGAGGATAGAACGCTAGGTTAGTCCTTTGATCTAGTCTTTCGTTTAATCTATTAATGAAAAGGGAAGTAGATAGAGCCTGGTAACATCATTTAACACTCCATGGTAATGAAAGGGTCCACATATCTCCAAAAAAATTGAAATATGAGCATTGGGGTGTTCACTTGGAAAACCTCCAAACTGAACTATATTTTAGATGAGTTATATGATGGCTATCTTGATTTCAAAAAAAATCTTGAACTGGCGGTCGAACAATGCACGTATCTACTCTATGAATCGAAGTCAATCCATACTCCATAAGAGTACTGTGTGGTGGTATCTATTCTTGAGGAGGTTGAGGCATATATTGCTACTCCTGTGGAAAATAAGGTTATTGATTTGGAGGAATATAAAATTGCCTCTCTTTTGGAAGGTATTTTTTGGTTTTTTTGCTATATCCCTGCATAAATTGAGTTGATGGTATTGATGATTCCATGACATATACTCTATGAAATTGGTCGGTGGATACAGTATTTGATCACCATCATCTATAATCTATTGGTTTTGATTCACTTTAATCACAAACTATTGTCAAAATCCTTGGACAATAACCAATCCTTCATCTACCATATTCAACATAGGAGCATTCTAGATGTTCTCTCCCATAAGTTCTCAACATCTCCATGATATCATTCTATTGATTTAAAGGTCAAAAGAAAGTGTTTCTGATGACTCAACACTCTTGGAATGAGTGATCTTGCAGATCATGCACTTATGGTCCTTCACAACACCAAATAACACACCTGGAATAAAATGGAAAAACCAAAAATAACTAAAAATAAAAATGAGGTTAAGAAGATAATTTTTTGGAATTTATGATTTTTTTCCCACTTAATTAATATAAAATTTTATTGACATAACATGTTTTAAGAGATCCCCAAAAATGGTAACATAATTTGGTGTTTCTCTGGCCGAAGTGTTACTTTCAGTGGCCCAAATTGAATTTCCCAACTTCACAATGAGTATAGTGTAAGTATGGGTTCGATCCAAAAGGAGACTTAAATTGTTTTATAACTTGATTTTGAGGTTAATTAATTGAATATTTTCTTGATTTAGAGTTGTTGTTTGATGGTTGTAAGAGTTTCTCAAGTTGTTTGATCAAATCACTACCTAAATTCATTATATTTTTACTTAAAACAAAACAAACAAAAAAAATTCTTAACAATCAGTTAGAAAAATGTGCTAAGGCTATATATATTTATGAAGGTCATAATAAATCAATTTTATTATAATGTTGTGTTTTTCATAATAATTCTCATCTCCATGATTCAAATGTGATGAAAAATCCTTGGATTGGTATGTTTTATTTAAGTTAATAGAAATCAATTTCTTGTTCTAATAATTAATTCTTAAAAACTTTTCTAAAAAAACATTAGAGACAACAAATGCACTCAATGGTCATGGGTTTATTCATCGTAACTCCCATATAGATCCCTAGAAACACCATTCTTGATCTGATATGGAGTGTATAGTAAGAAATCAAAATAAAAACTTAGGGAAGTTATGAGAATTAGAAGAAACTTCACAAACACAATAATATAAAATCAATTACCCAAGATAATTCATTATCCATAGCCCCAACACATTGAAGGAATTAGCTACTCGTTGAAGAAATGATGAAAAACAAGATCCTATTACCTCTAAAGTTCATTACATCCAAGAAAGGATGAAAATTTTCCCATCCCCACAAGAGACAAATATCTAAAAAATGACTCCAAATCAGTTTCAATCTACCTACTAACAATATAAATGAATCCTAGGTGAGTTTATCCCTCCAAAATGGTCAAAGGATCATTAATTGGATGACACGTCATGTCTAAGAGTGGTTGGGGTTCATAATCCCAAGTCAAAGGGTGGTTAAGAAGGTAGATGTGAAGTGGATGGATATCTATTTACGGTTCCATGGTTAAAGTGCATAGTTAGTTTAACTATTCACCAATCTTTCTCTTTGATCTGTACTTCTAGATTTGAGGCCCACGGTCTTCTGGCAGAGTCACGTGGTTTATCTGACCATGCGTAGACCGTATGCATGGTTCAGTTTCCATTAGTTCCAGCTTGCACGGTTTGAGGCCTAGTTTGCATGGTTCAGTTAACTGTATAGAAAGTGTGAAAATTGCCATTTCCTCCTTAAATTCTCCCCCCACATGGTTTTATGGTGGATCTTCATGGTTTGTTTAACTATGTGGAGGACATATATTTGGGTCTTTCTTGATGCTCCATGATATACACGGTCTCCTAGGCTGGAGTTCATAGTTTAGGTGACTTAGTAGTAATCATGAAACCTAGAAAAAGGGTCCAAATGCCTCTAATTTCCCTCTAAAATTCCTAGTTTATTCCAAAACTTATTGACTCTTAATTTTATGACTAATTCTCACCTATCAAGATATGTTAAGGCTATAAAATCATGACAATTGAGTCTAAAAAATATTTTCAATGTGATTTTAGGTATGAAAATTCCATATGAACTAAGTGAATAAAATATAAATATTATAATCTGGTTTAACCATAATAATGTGACCATCCTTGAAGGTGGTAATAGAAAATGAAAACTCATTACCCATGGAGACGGTAAACTGCCATAATTTAGATAATGGTTTTCTTTTCTTCGAATAAGAGGAGATGAGAAAAGAGGTGGATAAAAGATATTTCATCATAAATATAAAATTTTAGTATATACATGATATTAGAGTTATTATGATATTATGGATGAAGTAGGTGAGGAGAAGGTATAAGAATAAATTAAATTAAAATAGATGGTTTGAGAAAGTTACCTCTTGAGCATCACCTCCTTGAAGGAACCCTTAAGGAACTTGGAATTGGTCTTTTGTTGAGACTAGTAGCTCTTGGACATGGGGAAGAGGATTAAAAAGATAACTAGGTAGAATATTTAAAGGATACAAGTCTTAGATGGTGTGATAGAAGGTATGGTAAGGGGTGGTATTTATAGGGGTGGAGAGGGGTGTTTTTTATTATTATATTTGTTAGTTTATTATTTTTGGATCAAGAATATCAATATTGTTGATTTATATGACTAAATACATTAAATGTTTTAGTATAGTTCAAACCAATGGGTTATTACATTATTTATGACTCAAAAATTCATGTATTTGACTTATAATGTTAAATATCATAAATTACTGTATTTCACTATTCACTAAAAATTCAAATATTTTAGAAAAATACCAAAAATTTTCCCTAATTATTTTTTGAAATTTATATTTCAAAAATGGAATCCATTTTATGAAAATAATTTTCTAAATATGATAAATTTAATTTTTAAATAAAAGCATCATTTATTCGAAAAATACTAATTTTAATATTATAATTGATTTTATAACCCTTTGAAAAAATAATTAAGGACTCATAAAATTATCTTATAATTATAATACAGCATAATATTAATTTATGAATCTATTTTATGAAAATAAATTTTCTTTAAAATCATTAAATTAATTATAAAATTGTAAATAAGCATTTACGTTTTACAAAAATACCAACACATAATTTATCAATTTTTTAAAAATTTATTTACTTATACTATGATATAAATATATCATTTTTTATTTACAAGTTACCTAAATTTTATTTTATACTTTCATAGGTGAGTTTACTATTCTAATGGTTAGATTACTATTCCTAATGGTCAGATTACTTTTACAACAATTAGATTACTATTCAGATGGTATAGGTTCCTTAATTTCAATAAATACCTCTTATTTCATTCATTATTCTATTTTATCTTGAGGTTATATAATTTCATCTTCCAAATGAATATTTTATTATTAACATTATGTTTTATTTCTATAACTTTATTCATGTGTGTGGTCATTCTAGTGGATCAAGCATATCTAAATTTTCTCATTCTTGTTATCTTATTTTCTATTTATTGTTCCTCTATAATATTTGTCATTCTTATTGGTTTATTTTCTGACTAATGTATCATTATTAATTTATGAGAATAATGTTTTTATTTATTTATATATGTGATGTATGTGTTTTATGACATAATAATGGAAATTCCATTGATAAAATTCTGGATCATTACATTCTTTCCCCCCTCGAAATTTCAATTTACATGCTAAGGTGAAAATAAGTGAGAGTATTTCTCCTTAATCACTTCTTTTGGTTCTCATGTTTCCTCTTCATACTTATGGTTTCTTCATAGTACCTTGATGAGGTGAGTGGTCTTTTTATATAAAAACTTGTCACTACAGTCCAAAATCTTTAATGGATGCTCCTCATAAGAGATATTGTTTTCTAGTTATACCACCTATGAGTTTAGTACATGTAAGGGATATGGTATGTACTTACTAAATTAGGATATGTGGAATACATCATGTACTTGATACATGGTTGGTGGAAGTGCTAGTTGATATGCCACAACTCCAACATGATCAAGAATCTCAAAGGGGATGATGTACCTAGGACTTATCTTTCTTTTATTTCCAAATATCATGACTCTCTTCCATGGAGATATATGGAGGAATACCTCATCACCAAACTCAAACATTAAGTCTTATTAAAGATTGTTTGTATATCTCTTCTGTTGACTTTGGGTAGCCCAGATATTCTACTGGATGGTCTTCACCTTTTCTTCTATTACGTTGACCATTTCAGGTCCCAATATCTTACATTCACCAAGGTCATACCAGTATGTAGGTACTCTAATATTTTCCCATAAAGGGGTTCATATGGAGCCATTTGGATACTTGAGTGGAAACTATTTTTGTAAGAGAACTTAACCAGTGGAAGATTTTGATCCCATCATCTTTTGAATTCTATTGAGCATGCTCTCAATATGTCTTTGAGTGTCTAAATAGTCCACTCATATTGGACATTAGTTTGGAGTGATAAGATATACTGAAGTTCAACTCATTATTTAGATCATGTTAGAGAATTTTCTAGAACTTGGAGGTAAATCTCATATCACGATTGGATATAATTGATAATGGTACTTCATATGGCCTCACCACTTATCTAATGTATATCCATGAAATTTGATCAAGTGAGAAGTCCTATATAATTTCAATAAAGTGAGTAATCTTTATAAGATGATCCAAAATGACCCATATAGAATTATTTCCTCTAGATGTCTTCATAAGTCTAATGAAAAATTCTATAGTGATGTATTCCCATCTCCATATAGGTATGGGTAATGGTTGCATCATCCCCTTATACTTTTTCCTTTTATCCTTCACTTACTAACATACCAGACACTTTGATGTATTATTCATTGATCTCATTCTTCATATTTTCCCACCAATAGTGCTCTCATAGATCTCAATACATCTTTGTGCTCACTTGGTGGATAGATAAGGTCAATCTGTGTGTATCATTCAAAAGCTCTTTCTTTATCTCTGGATTGGATAATTCATATTATCATGACCCAAATTTTATAACTCCTTCATCGTCAATTTTTAACTTTGAGGATTTCCCTTTTCTTATAGCTCCTACCTTTTTCTAAATTTCTACATCATCTCTTTGAGCATCATTTATCTTATCTAAAAGGGATGGTTGAGGAATCATTTGTGAAATGAATGATGATTTAACTTCTTTTATGATTCCCATGTCCATCCTTTTCAAGTTTAAGAATATTTTATCCTTCTCAATTCTCATCATTGATTAAGTTACAAGATCCTTTCTACTTAGAGAATCTACCACTTTATTTGATTTACCAGGATAATAGTGAATTGAGAATTCATAATCCTTGATGATATCTAACCATCTTTTTTGGAACATATTAAGCTCCTTCTATGATAATATATATTTTAGGCTCTTGTGATTGGTATATATCTCACACTTATCCCCATAGAGATAATGCCTCCTGATTTTCAATGAAAAGATCACAGTTGTCAACTCCATATCATACATGGGATAGTTTTTCTCATGAACTTTTAGCTACCTTGAGGTGTAGGATATCACTTTATCATTTTTCATAAGTATAAATCCTAATACCTTATTTTAAGAATCACTGTATACCACAAATTTTTCCCCAATTGTGGGTGGTGTGAGTACTGGTGCAGTGATAATCCTCTTTTTCAACACTTTAAAACAGTCTTCACATTCACTAGTCCAGACAAACTTTACTCCCTTCTGAATCAGATTGGTTAGTGGGTTTGAAAATCATTATAAGTTCCTCAAAAATCTTCTGTAATACCCAGCTAGTCCAAGGAAACTATAGATCTCTATTACAGATTCTGGTCTGGGCCACTCCTCAATTTCCTTTTTTTAGAATGGTCCACAGATATTCCTTTGATGGTGATAACATTCCCCAATAATGATACTTCCTCCATCCATAACTCAAATTTATTGTACTTTTCATATAGTTTCTCCCTTCTTGAAGTCTTTATCATAGTATTCAAATTCTTCTCATGTTCCTTCTTTCACTTAGAATATATTATAATACCATTTATAAAGACTAACACAGATTTTTTGAGGTAATATTTAAAGACTTTATTCATTAAGTCCATAAAAATTTCTTGAGAATTAGTGAGTCTCAAGGGAATCAATATGTACTCATAGTGTCCATACCTCTTTTGAAAGGAAGTATTAGGAATATCTTCTTCACCTTTAATTAGTGATATCCCAAACAAAGGTCCACCTTAGAGAAATACTTTTTCACACATAGTTGATCGAACAATAAATCTATCTATGGAAGGGGATACTTGGCCTTTATCATGATTTTTTTGATCTCATAATAATCAATATAGAGGGGCATTGATTAATCCTCCTTGAAAAATAGGATTGATGCACCCTATGGTGAAGCACTCAGGCATATAAAACCCTTGTACAGATTCTCTTGTAACTACTTATTAAGTTCCTCTAAGTCAATGGTGTCCATATTGTAAGGATTATTTGATATAGGCAGTGATCCATGTATAAGATCAATTGAGAACTCAACCTCTTGGTCCAGAGGAAGATGAGGCAATTCTTCATGGAGTGCATTAGTGTAGTCCCTCGCAATGGGAATGTCTTCGAGCATGATCCTCTCTTTTGTCTCAATAATTTTATCTAGATATGATTGATCATAAGGAAATAATATCCACAATTGAGATTATGATTCTAAAGTAGATTCATTCTCCTCCTTACAATTGTAGATAATTAGGGTATTCTTTGATATATGAAGAGTGGTATCCCTTTCCCAACAGTTGATATTATCTTTGTATAAAGATAGTCAATACATGCCCAATATAGAATCAAACTCCACCAAATGAAGTAAGATGATATTTTCAGGGAGGTTTAGTCTACAAACATTAACCATGGAGGAGTTATATAATTTAGATGCAATAATTTCTGCATTATTTATTCTCATGGATAACTCAACCTTCATATTTTGAGGTAGTGTTTAAATAGTTCTACTAAAATTGTGAGATATAAAAGAATTAATAAAACCAAAATCAAATAGTGTGTTCGCTATTATTGAATGAATAATCAGTGTACCTATCACGACATCATTTTCAAGATCCACCTCAGAAGTAGTAATAGAATATTCCCTTCCTTTCTTCATTGGATGTTTTTTTGTTGATTGTCTCCAACAACCCTTGGATTAGGCCATTGGATCTCATAATTCTCATGTTTCTTGCAGTTTAAACATTTCACTATAGGCTGAGTATTGATCTAAACCTTAAATCCTTACTTATTTTGTAATAGTGGGATTCTTAAAATCCCTTTGGTAATAATTATTTATATTCCCATCTCTTCTACATTTTAATCATTTCCCGGTTCCCTTTAGACAGTTCTTGAGATACTTTTTCCCACACTTTTGATATGTGGTATGTTGGGTTTTCTTTCCTTCATGATATTTATCTATTGATCCTCCTATATTAAATTCCACTTTCTTGTTTTTATCTCCAAGACCATGAGACCATTGAGAGTATTTGATATCTATTTCAACCTTAAGGGTGCAATGGAAAATCTCCTCATAACTATAAAAGTCTTGAATCACCAAGGTTTTTCATAGACTCAGTTTTAATGCACTTAGGAAGTGTTCCACATTGATTTCAACATTCATGAAAAAGCCTGAGGTGTATCATGTAAGCCTTGTAAATTTTTTCTCATACGCCATGATAAACTTAGATTAATTTTGATTTAGTGTAGGGAACTCCCTCTCCATCTTAATATAGAGAATTTGGGGAAAATATTTATTTAAAAATATTTTCTTGATTCCATCCCAATCCATAGAATCAATTACCTCCTTATAATTTTTGTTTTTGATTAGTTTCCACCGCTGATCAGCTTCCCCATCAAAAAGATAGACCTCTAATATGAATTTCTATTCTTTTGAGAATTTAAGGATAGATAATATATTCTCAATGGATTTAATCCATTGTTTTGGGATGAGGGGATCAGAAGATACACCAAATATATGAGGCCTTTATTGTATAAAGGATTCTACTGAAACCTTATCTTTCTTAGGAGAAGGTGGGAGTTCTAAATTATTCAAGTTATTATTCATAACTTGATCTGGTTGAGCCAGTACTATCATGAAGTTATGGGCTCCCGTTCCCATCAGGTTTTCCATCTCATTTGGGAAATCATCACATTACCTATCACATTTATTGTTGGCATGGGTTCTCTTATTTCCCAACATTATCTAAGAAAAATAAATAAAATATAATTAGGGTGCTTGAATACTTGGATAATGATAATATAAAAAGGTAAATGTGAATAAATAAGGAATAAGATATAAATGAAAATTATATCTGAACTTATGATTTCCAAAGTTTCAATCTAAGTTATCCATGGTGATAAAATTATACTTAAGGTTTGTACTAAATTTTTATAGTCCTAATCTCCAAAAATAACAATACCATGCCTCTAATACCAACTATAGTGACCCAATCCTTTTACACATTTTATTACATAATTTTAAGTATAATTATACATGAAATAAAAACCAAGGATCGAAAATTCAAGTGCCTTTGAAAGATTAGGTAAATAATTATAAAAAATGAAACTATAATAAATATAATTTTATTAATCTCCTAAATAAGATCATAACTCCCTTCGAGCTCCTATAACTACATAGGATAACTTGAGGAATATATAGACAAAAGGGGTGATCTAAAAATCATATTATGGGAATAAACATGAGAATAAAGCATAAAACATGAGTTAGAAGGCATAACATGATAACATAAAATGCATGGATCGTGAATAAACATATGGAATCATAACATAGAGAATATGGAATCATATGATCATGGAAATATTGGAATGTGGAAGAAACATAAAACATGACATAAACATGAGTCAAGTCTAACTACCAATACTATATCACATGGTGGACAAAGTCCCATAATAGATTAGGATTAGTCCCTAATCCCATACATGATGTATCATGAGACTAAACATTACCCAATGAATTGGAGTACTATTTAGGGGCACCCATCATAACATGTTCATGCATATGTGTTCCATATAAAGAAATCAAACATAAGGAATAATCATAAGGGTTACTCATGGAAATAAATGGGTTTTGTAATCATGTCATAAGGTATAACCAAAGGGTATATCATAATGGTATCCATGACAGAAGGGATTAAATCATTTTTGGACAATCATAAAATAAAAATAAAAATAGTTCATGAATAATTATTTCCAAATGAAGTGAATATATTAAAAAGAGTGTTTAGGAAACTTTAGAAATTATCCAATTTAGTGCGGTTTAAGGGAAAATATTAAAGAGTATTTAAACCAGAAATGAAATAATATAGTTTTTCATGATAAAATGAGAGATTTTATAAAAATATTGGTGGTTTAAAATAGTTTTTGTAGTGCACATAAAAATGGGTAAGAAATAAAGAATTTTTCTTCAATCAGTCTTGCTTATCAAGAGGAATTGATAAGAGAACCTTTTAAAACATGTATTTCCCCATCAAATAAAGATGAAATGAGATATATAAATATTTTTGGAACATATAAACAGAATGTAGGATAATTATATAAGAATAAATAATAAATAAATTGGTGAAAAGAGAGATAAAGTGTAACCCGGAGGAAAAATGGAGGTTCAGAGAGATCTCTTACCTTATGTCCGAATGAATTATTCAATTGCACTTAATGTCTTGGATAATCAAATTATATTCATTAATTACTTAATTTATAACTTAATATAAATTTATTAGATTTATTATAATTTTATTAAGTTCATTTATAGCCATTTTTATGAGTTATAAAGTTCAATTTTATCATTCTGTGAGCGTTTGTTTTCATGGTTTCATGGTCGATTTACTTGTATATAATTATGGAAGTTCTTGTAAAATAAGAATAATTCACCAGAAGTGAAATTATATGGTATTAATGAACTTAAATATGTTTAAATGGTTCCATATATCATTTTTTTCTAGTATGAGGATGATTCATTTGATAAAACATTAATAATAAATGTTTAGTTTATTTTGGCGGTTTTTCAGTCATCATGAACTAGTTTCATTTTTTTTAATGTTATGCCTATATATTAGTTATAGAAAATGAAAAAAGTTATAATATACATATTAAAATATTTTTTAACCATAATAATGGTTTTATGACCATATTTGAAGGTGTTAATGGAAAACGAAAACTCATTACCCATGGAGACGGTAAGCTGCCATAATTTGGACAACAATTTCATTTCTTTGAATAAGAGGAGATGATAACAGGGGTGGAAAAAATATATTCCATTATAAATATAACATTCCAGTATATACAATATACTGGATTTATTATTATTTTATGGATTAATTATGTTAGGATAAGGTAGAATAAGAAATGAAATTAAAAGAGATGGTTTGAGAAAGTTACCTCTTGAATATCACAACCTTGAATGACCCCTTAAGAAACTTGTAATTGGTCTTTTGTTGAGACCAGAAGATATTGGATGTGGGGAAGAGGATTGGGAAGGTAATTGATTAGATTATTGAAAATATACACGGCTTATAAGGTGTGAGGAGAAAGGATGGTAAGGGGTGATGTTTATAGGGGATGAGAGGGGTGTTTTTTATTATTATATTCATTAGTTTATTATTTTTTATCAAGAATATAAATAGTATTGATTCCTATGACTAAATAAAATAAATGGTTTAGGATACTTTGAAACAATATGTTTTTAAATCAACTATGACTCAAAAATTCATGTATTTGGCTTATAATGTTAAATGCCGTAAATTATCGTATTTCACTATTCACCAAAAATTCAACTATTTTAGAAAAATCCAAAAAATTCACCCTAAACATTTTTTGAAGTTTATATTTAAAAAATGAAATTCATTTATGAAAATAATTTTCTAAATATGAGAAATTTAATTTTTAAATAAAATCATTATTTATTCAAAAAATACTGATTTTAATATTATAATCATTTTTATAACCCTTTGAAAAATTAATTAAGGTCTCATAAAATTCCATTATAATTATAATAAAAAAATATTAATTTATGAATCTATTTTATGAAAATATATTTTATTTTAAATCATTATATTAATTAAAAAAATGTAAATAAACATTTACGTTTTATAAAAATACCAACACATAATTTATCATTTTTTTAAAACATTTATTTTCTTATACCATGATATAAATATATCATTTTTTATTTATAAGATACCTAAATTTTATTTTATACTTTCATATGTGAGGTTATTATTCTAATGACCATATTATTATTCTAACAAATAGATTTCTATTCCAACAGTATAGGTTCCTTAATTTTTATAAATATCTCTTATTTAATTCATTATTCTATTTTCTATTAAGGTTATATACTTTCATATTAAAAATTAATATTTTATTTTAAACATTGTTCTTTATTTCTACAGCTTTGTTCATGTGCGCGGTCATTCTAGTGGATCAAGAAGATCCAAATTTTCTCATTCTTATTATCTTATTTTTTATTTATTATCCAGATGTAATATTTGGAATTCTTATTGGTTTATTTGTTTACTAATGTATCATTATTCATTTTTTAGAATAGTTTTTTTATTGAGTTATCTATGTGATGTATGTGTTTTATTACATAAGAAGGTAAATTTCATTGATAAAATTCTTGGTCATTACAGCCTTTTGATGTTCCCAAGTGGAAATAGGATGACATCTAGATGGATTTTGTTACAGTGTTACCTCAAGATCAGGTAGGTTGTGATGTTATCTAGGTAATCATGGATCAGTTGAAAAAATATTCCCACTTTTTAGCGATCAAAGAGTTGGGTGTCTTGGATGTTTTGGTGAGGAGTTATGTGGATGAGGTGGTGCAGTTGCATGGGGTCATGAGGTCCATTGTCTGGGATCAGGGAGCTCATTTCACTTCACGAGTATAGAGGGTATTGTAGCATGATTTTGGTACTCAATTACACCTCAACTCATCTTTACACCCTTAGATAGGAAACAGACAAAGTGGATTTTCCAAACACTAGAGGATATGTTTCATGCATATATCTTAGACTTTAGCAGATCATGGGCACGACACTTGTGTTTAGTTGAGTTTTCCTATAGAAACAGCTATCACTCATCCATCGGTATGGCTCTATTTGAGGAATTGTATGGGTGGTCATTTCATTCTACATTGTGTTATATGAAGGCTGGGGAGATAGTATTTTTTTGTCCTGATGTGGTGTAGATAATGATAGAGAAGGTTCATCTTGTTCATGAGAGGATGAAAGCAACGCAGGACAGATATAAGTCTTATGTTGATTATAATAAAAGACCGTTGGAGTTCAAGGTTGGAGACCATGTATTCTTGAAGTTCTCCCCATGACTTGGGAAGTGGAGGCTTGGCATAAGGAGTAAGTTTTCTCCCAGTTTTATTGGGGCCTTTGAGGTGTTGGGGAGAGTCTGTGAGATGGAATATTGGTTGGCATTTCCACTATGGTTGGAGAGGATTCATGATTTCTTCTATGTGTCTCAGCTTCATTGGTATCTTCATGATGACTCCCATGTCATTTACTATGGATAGTTGGGTATCGAGGATGACATGACATTCATGGAGAGCTCAGTGGAGATATAAGATCATCAAGAGAAGGTGATTTATGGATGGACCATTCACTTAGTTCACATGTTGTGGAGGCATTGTGTCCTATAGGAGAGTACTTGGGAGCAAGAGATACAGATGTGTGCCCAGTACCTGGATATATTTTGAGTTTCTTTGTTTTGTTTGGTTTTTCTTGGATAATGTAATGTTTGGATCTTGATGTTTTATAATAGGTGTTGTTCCTTTGATGTGTTTTTTCTTGATATGTGATGTGTGACATGTTCTGACATATGAAAAGGGGAGGACTTGATTCTTAATCGAGATGTATTATACTATGATGGGATTAAACCTATGAGGTTGATTCAGTGCTGCCTAGAGTGGATAATATCTTTACATGGAGGATGAAATCTCATAATTCACATGTTTGGGGAACTACAGTTTTTCGGTTGTGATGGTTGTGGTTTGGGCTATGTGGTTGTGTGGTGACATGATTTGTTGGGCAGTTTGTGGACATTTTGGTTGGTGAGATTGGATGGTGGTAATGTTAATAGTATAATGAGATATTTGAGAGGTATCTCAAGAGGTGGTTGTTCATATCCCTTTTCTTTACCCATGTTTGGTTTTGATTCTTGAGGACGAGAATCATTTGAGAGGTATCTTATGTAAAGTCGTATGTCTTTCCAACCTATTACTTTGCTGGTTTTGGTGGATAGAGTGCATTCATAGGCTTTTCCCCTTGTTTTTAAAAGGCTTCTTCTCATGGGTAGTCAAATAGGCTACATGGATCCATCGCTTACGTGAATCAGTTACGTGGCTAGATAGGCTGTGTGGGTCAGCTACATGAATCAGTTACATGGAAAAATCAGCTATGTGGATGAATTAGCGACGTGATAGATTGGCTACGTGAATCAATTACGTGGATGAATCAACTATGTGGATGAATCAGCTACATGGGTGATTGACTATGTGAATTGGTTATGTGGATGGATTGGCTATGTGGATGGATATATGAATCAGTTACATGGAAAAAAATCATCTTTGTTGATGAATCAGCTACATGATTGAATCAACTGTTTGTATGAATCATTTACATGGTCAAATCAACTATGTGGATTGGCTACATGAAAAATGGCTATGTGGGGATTGTGGCTACGTGAAATCAGCCACCTGGATATTTCTTTCGGTTTCATGAAAACGGTCATGTGATTCATTCGATGCTACAAATTAAGGGCCTTTAAAGGCCAATTTGTAGAGGATAATTATATCTTCGATTTTCTATGATGCTTGAAGTTATAAATGATTCATTGAATGTGTATTTTAATGAGATCCTCAATAATTGGTAAATCAAATATGTTGCGAACTAAAAACCTAATCATTCTATATATGTTGACTCTAAAAAGAATTTCCTTCTTCTATTCCTTCTTACTTCCTTCTATTAAGACCAGGCATTCCAGAACCCCTCCATTAGAGTCATGGAACCCTTTTGTCGGTGGTTCAAGTTCTCTAGTGGTGATTTTATCTAGTGTATGCTTCTTATTTTGGTGCAGTGAGTCGAGTGAGGCTTCTTTCTTCCAGGTAGAGAATTCTACTTTGTTTCTCTTTATGTGTATCATGTGGGGAGGGTTTCTTTTTTTATCTTTGTAGAGGCGATTGCATCCAAATTAATAAAGACAAATTAATTTGTTAAATGAATTTAAAAAGGGATAGGGGAATGACAATCACATGTTTTATAATGTTTATTATTATTGATATTGTGTTGTAAATACGTAATGCCTTGCTGAAAAATCATGGTCATTATTGGCTTTGTTGTGTTGTATTTGTGATGTTATGGAACCCATGTTTTCATGATTGTTTTATATCACCCAAAATAGAATTGGCTAATCACTTATATTCAGCAAATGAAATGGTTTCCCCTGGATATATGGATTGTGTGAGAACATCCCTAAATAATTAAGTGAAAGTGATAAAGTTACCCTATGCCAAATTTTAAAATTATTTGTTGTGTGTAATGTGTAATGTGTTTGTATAAGTGATTATGTGGTATGTATTGTTGTGTTAATTTGGTTCATGCAAAGTGGTTTTGTTATGGAGTGTTGTGATATGAGGTGTCGTTGTGTTGTCTTGTTGAGATGCAGTATGGGGCAATGTGTGATGGGTTGTGAGGTCGTGTTGTGGTGTAGTTGTGCTGGAAAGTGGTGGAAATGTGGTGGTTGTTATGTTGTGTGGTTGGGAATGCAGTAATTTTTCATGTTTATGTTGGAAAGAATAAATAAGGGGATGTTGTGTTGTGTTGCTTGTAGTGTGTTGTGTTGTACTAGTTTCTTAGGTAGTATTGTAATTCAATGATAATTTTGAAGTTGAGATGGGATGGAAATGGTTAAAAATATTAAAATAAAAGGGGTAGTGGGTTAAATGTGAAATTGGTTTATGAATTAATTAAATGGGATGGAAATGGTTAAAAAATATTAGAATAAAAGGGGTAGTGGGTTAAATGTGAAAGTGGTTTATGAATTAATTAAATGGTCTAGAAATAATATAATGAGTTGGTTGTTTAAAATAAATTTGATGATAATGTGAAATATGGAAGATGGATAAATTTGAAATGGGTTTTGGAATGTGAAATGTGGTTTGTGGCTTGTTGTGTGGTGTTTTGATTTTAGAGGTGGCAGCGAATGTGGGGAATTTTGTGAGTTTGTTGGTAATATGGTTTTAAACCCATAGGTTGTGATTATGTGTTATGATATTATATATATACCATGTATGTTCCTTCTGATTTTCTATATGCACCCCACCCATGTCAAGTTCCTAATGCAGACAAGCAAATGTTTTGGGTGTGTTTTCTCCAATATCCTGATGGTGAGGATGGATGGATGGATACTTGATCTTCTTTGCTCCCTCTTCCATTTGATGATGACATGCATGGGTTGTGATGACCAGAATTCAAAAGTACCACTGTCAGGATGTGATGTGATGTGATGATATGGCCTAGGTGTCTTTGGTTGAGGTGATATGTGATGACCTAGATTTTTTGGGGTGATATGGTGGGGTGAATTATGGTGGGGGTTGTGCATGGGAGGAGAAGGACACAAGGTTGATGACCTAAATGTTCATGATACCCTACTTCTTTGGTTATGATTGTGATGTGAGGTGATGGACCATGTGTCTAAGGGAAATATGATATGTGATGGGATATGATGTGATGTGATGGGATGGGATATTTTTTGATGTGATGTGATGTGATGTGATGTGATGTGATGTGATGTGATGTGATGTGATGTGATGTGATGTGATGTGATGTGATGTGATGTGATGTGATGTGATGTGATGTGATGTGATGTGATTTGATGTGATGTGATGTGATGTGATGTGATGATATGTTATATGGAAGAGGTTGGAGCATCATGATGTACAACGTTGGGGTGTGAGAGTGGAAAATCAGTGGAAAATTAGTATGGGGTACCCTATATCGATATGGTTCAAATTATGTTATTAATCTTGGATTTTTTTATTTTGTGATATTTCCTTGGTGAGGTTGGGATGGATATTTGACATGTTTAGGATTTTTTGGTTTCGTTTTTTTTCTCATGGGTGCATTGGTATGCTCTTCCCACATGTGCACGAGAGACTTTGGTTTTCCAACTAAGTATACTTGTATGCTCACCATATGTATATAAAACTGATTTTCAGGTTTCTAGGAGGATTTTTTGGATCTTTATAGACATTAATAGTTTGTACCTTTGAATAGTTGTTGTATTTCTACCTTATATTTCTTTTGTTTAATACTTTAGAGACTTTTATATGTATCTATTTTGTTTATACATGTATTGTAGAATGGTTTTTAGATTTATTTTATATTATGTCATGGAATTTATTATGGATGGTTCATATTATCTTCTGATCCTATATTAATATAGTGGTTAATGTCTCCCATTTCATGATATTTTATACCCTTATTAATATTTATCAACCTGGGGCCTACTGGATGCGGGACTCAGGGGTCATTATCTTTGTCCATTCATTGCGGTATATTTGGTGAGAGGGGGTCATACAAAATGAAGCAGATGATTTGTAACTAAAAATATCATAATTTTGGAAGGATTCATGATATATTATTTAAAGGTTAAGTATATACACCATTCAAAATTAATTAGGTTCATAAAATAACATGTGTCTCAATGAAGGAAGTTTGAGACGAAAGCCTTACAAGGTTCATATCATTGAGGTGAGAGTTAATCAATGGGGTGATTATGTGTAAAAAATTTATATCCACATAAATAAAAATTTAAATACAACATAAATCAATCATAATTCATTTCACACATAATCATGATATAATATGACCAACGAAGTACACGTATAACCCAATGAATGAAAATTGTGTTAAGAAACCCCTTACCATGTACTTTCCTTTAGTTGAGCGCTATTTAACCTACTATATAGTGGTTTTAAAAAAATTATTAACTTATAAAATAATCATATTATTATTTATTATATCATATATGATCCTTTTATATCATCTTATTATCCATTTTTTAATAATCTATCATTATCACTATTGTTTTGGGTGTTAATTTCCTTGTTTTCTCATGCACGTTTCATCATGAAAGTTCCAGATTTTGAAAATAGTTCATAGTTATATCATATAAAGAATAATATTATTGTTAAAAATATCATTTTTCCATTATATACATATTTATAATAATTTTTGAATTTTGAACATGGAGAATGAATCATGTCACTTCGTGGAGACGGTATGTCGTACGTACGCACGAGCGACATTATTATTTCCTTAAAGGGTGAAAGGGTAATGAAGTTTATTGTATATTAATTTTATAAAGTTGATTTAATTTCATATATATTGAATATATTCATTAAATTTATCCTTTTTTACCATTAATGTAAATCATTAGTAAAAATTGAATTGCATCACTTCACAAGGTGGTATAGTCTGTCGTACACACAAACGACATTATCATTTATTCAATGGATGGTAAGGTAAGAAAATATATGATATATTTATTTTACAAAATTATTAATATGTCATTAATATTATATATAAACATAAAATTTATCCTTATTACCTTCCATGTAAAGAGTAAATGGAAAACGAATCACATCACTTTGCGAGGTGGTAGTCAGTTGTACACACGAGCGGCATTATCGTATTTCTTAAAAATTGGAAAGTAAGAAGTTATATGTGATATTATAATTATAAAATTATAATTATATAATAAATATCATATATAATCATTATATACATCATTATATTAATCTGTGAGAAATGGTGATGGAAAATGAATTATGTTGGTTCACGAGATGGTAGTCCGTCAAACACATGATCAACGGTCTCATTTGCCATTTGTGGGAGGAGGATGTGTTTTTAGGTTATGATATTAACATACAAACATATTAGTATATATAATATACTAAAATTATTATATAATCATGTTTTAATAATATTTTAAGTAGGTTTAGAAAGAAATAAAATAAAACGCTTGGTTAAGGGCGTTACCTCTTCTTTGGACAACTTCTTTTGGTTTGCACCAAAATGCTTCCTAGGTTGGATTTATGATCAAACCAATGATAATAGGATTAGGGTATGTAATTGGGTGATTTATTTGGGTAAGTTTTCTCCAAACCAATGGGTTTTGGAATTGTGGAAAGGATATTATAAGGGGTGGCCTTTTATAAGTGGGGGAGATAACATATTTGGAATATTTTTAAAAGAAAGAATTTTACCCACATTTTTCTCATGCCACAGGGCTCTAAAATGGATAATTATAGAAATTTACAATTTATAAGGTCGAAATATGATCATAAAATAGTAATTATACAATTTTTGGGTCATTTTTTACCCTTAACTTTTTTGTTTAACCCCCAGTAAACCTGTTTTTACCTTAACCGTGGTAAATAATTTTTACTATGTTCACTATTCATTATGAAAAAAAATTAATTATAACTTATTAGATAATAAAAATTATTATAATTCCAAATATGGAATATATTTTTTGAAATTCAACTCACATAAGTGGAAATTTTAATTTAAAATTAAGCCCGCAGAAGTGTCAAAAAAATGGTATTTTAAGAAATGTATTTTTTAAGGAAAAGACGATCTCATGTTAACTATATGAAAAGTAATCATAATTATATGAATTAAAATTAATATATATATATATATATATAATATATTAATTCCATTTAAATCAATCCTGATTAGGGGTTATTTTAATTATTTAAAATTGAAAAACATTATACACTTTAAAATAGTTTTCAAAAAAATAGTGTTTTAAAGCCTAAAAATAAAAATATACTAAAATCTAGTATAAATATGATTTTTATGTAATTAATTGGTTTTCATTTAGAAAATAATTATTATGTTAATTTTAAATCAAATTTAAATAATAATGGGACCTAATTTATTAAAAAGAAATGACAATTTTATAAAAATCGGTATTTTCACTCTTCATTGAAAATATAATAATTTTTGAAAAAACCCAAAAGTTTACCATAAGTTAATATTGATATGATAATTTCGAAAATTAATTTTGTTTTATCAAATAAATTTTCTAAAATTTTTAAAAATTAATTTTAAATTATGTATGCAAAGTGCAACTAAACTGCCTTTTAGAAAAAATACCTTTTTTCAGAAAATGTTTCTTTTTCATTCAAATGGTTCTTATTTTATTTAAAATCAATATATAACCATTGAATTTATTTTATACATGTTTAAACCATATTATTTATATAATTTAGTTAGTCTTATTCATACCATCCAACTTAACATCCATGTAATAATGGTCATGTTTAAATAATAATATAGAGTATCATGTTTCATTTAAACTTGGTGTTGTGTTCATTAAAATATATCGAAGAGATTGAATTTATTTAAAAATAAATATATCATAAAGTCTCAAGATGTTACATTCTCTTCTACACTTGGTGTTACATGTCATATACATTATTGTGCATGATGTTCTTCTTTTAAAATCTCTAGGTGTTACAGATTGTCTTGATACTTTAAGAAAATGATACATAAGTCATTTTTGATATGTAGGAATCAACCACACATAGATATGGAACACAATGTAGCTGGTATGACTCAATGTTCACGTTTTTATTTAAAATTTACATTTTATTTCAAAATACACATGACATACTCAAAAATGATCAAACACATTCATATTGTTTTGATATTTTAGGAAAAAATCTATAAGTTATTATGAATCATTCATATCTCAATTCGATACATGGTGTGATCAATATGACTCGAAATGTGTTTTTTTGGTTTAAAAGTGTAATTTTAGTTAAAAACAAGTGTCACTCATTAAAAAACAAGAAAACTCACCTTTTTGGTATTAATACTTCAGTAAAATGATCCATAAGTTATTTTTGATGTGTAGAAATTAGTTACATGTCAATCTGATACATAGTGTGATCAGTGTGACTCAAAGTGTGTGTGTTTAGTTTAAAATGACATTTTAGTTAAAAAATTAAACTCACTAAAAAATTATAAAAAACACTCAATTGTCTTTATATTTTAGGAAAATTATATATAAATAATTTTTTATGGTTAGGAATCAACTTCACATCAATCTGATATGTGATGTGGTCGATATGACTCAAAGTGTGTGTTTTTAGTTTAAAAATGGAATTTTTGTTAAAAATTATTATTACTCACTGAAAACTAATAAAATGCACTCAGATTATCTTAATACTTTTTGATAATGACATATAAGTCATTTTTGACATTTTTTAATCAACTTCACATCAATCTGATGCATAATGTGTCCGGTATGACTCAAATTGCATGTTTTTATTTAAAATTGAAATTTTAGTTCAAAAGATGTGTGACATACTCCAAACCAAGAAAACAAATTCAGAATGTTTTTATAATTTAGTAAAAAGATCCATAAGTCATTTGTGACATGTGGGAATCATCCTCGCCTCAATTTGATGCACAATGTGACTGGTATGTATCAAAATGTGTGTTTTTAGTTTAAAAGTGACATTTTAGTTATAAACATGTGGTGCTCACTAAAAACCAAGAAAAAACACTTGTATAGTCTTTATAGTTTAGGAAAGAAATCAATAAGTTATTTTTGATGTGTAATAATCGGTCACACGTCAATCTGATACACAGTGTGTCCAGCATGACTCAAAGTGCGTGTTTTCAGTTTAAAATGAAATTTTAGTTAAAAATGTTTCACTCACCGAAAATCAAGCAAACACAGTCATATTTTCATGAAATTTCAATAAAAATTATCCATAAATTATTTTTTATGGGTAGGAATTAGCTGAAAATCATTTTGATACACGATGTGACCAGTATGACTCAAATGTGTGTTTTTTCATTTAAAAATGACATTTTTGTTAAAAACATATGTAACTCACTGAAAACTAAGAGAACGCACTCATATTTTCTTGATACTTTAGAAAAATTATTCATATGTCATTTTTTATGTGTATAAATCAATTGCATGTCAATCCAGCATACAGTGTGGTTGGTATGACTCAAAGTGCATGTTTTTATTTATAATTGAAATTTTTGTTTAAAAGACGCATGACATGCTCAAAATAAACCAAATAAATTTATATTTGTTTGATACTTTATAATAATTATTCATAAGTCATTTGCGACACTTATTATTAGCCTCACATCAATATGACACATGATGTGATCGATATAACTCGAAATGCGTGTTTTCAGTTTAAAAGTGACATTTTAGATAAAAACATGTTTCACTCACTAAAAACATAGAAAATTCACTCATATGGTCTTGATAATTTAATAAAATGATCCATAAGTCATTTTTGACATGTAGGAATCAATCACACATCAATCTGATTCACAATGTGACCGGTATGACTCAAAATGTGTGTTTTTAGTTAAAAATGATGTTTTAGTTAAAAACATGTGTCACTCATTGAAAACCAATAAAACTCAATCTTATTTTCTTTATATTTTAGGAAAACTATCCATAAATAATTTTTGATGTACAAGAATCATATGCAAGTTAATTAGACACAGAGTGTGGCCAGTATGACTCAAAGTGCATATTTTTTTTAAAATTGACATTTTAGTTCAAACACGTGTCACATACTCAAAACCAATAAAATGCACTCATATTGTCTTGATACTTTATAAAATTGATCCTTAAATCATTTTTGATGTCTAAGAATCAACCACACGTTAATCTTACACACGGTGTGCCCGATATGCCTCAAATTGTATGTTTTTAGTCTAAAAGTGACATTTTATTAATGCATTGTATCATATTTATGTTTAATTTATTTTTTTATAGTATTACTAACATAATAATTATTTTTTATATAGGTACGCTCATTTTTTCAAGCTGGGTTTATTTTTTCAGCAACTGATAACATGATCAGACTCTTTTGAGAGGGAGTTAGGGATCCAAAGACAATAGAAAATTATTATTTTTTGAATTTGTTAATGTTTATGATAAATTATACATACCAATGTAATTGTATATATCAATGTTTTAAATGTTTTTAAGAATTATACAATGGTTTTTTGTTTTATTGTGATATAAATTTAATATAAATTAAATTATATATTTTTTATTTTAGTGTACTATAATTTTAGTAGCACCCTGGTGCTTGTTGGATTTTATTAGTTCTAGAAATAACACTAATAAAAGTTCTCTTCATCAACACTAAAAACACTAATAAAGGGACCTATTTATCAGTGCTACAAAAGGTGATGATAAATAGACCCCCTTTATTAGTTCTAAAATATCATCGATAAAGGGCCCACTTGATCAGTGTCGATGAAGGGTGTTTTTATCAGTGATGATAAAAGTCGTCGCCTTTTAAAGCCGCTTACAACATCAATGTTTTTTTAGCACTGATAAAGGTTATTTCTAGTTTTGATAAGGTCCTTATCTACAGTAGTAGTGTGAGGGAGCACTACTGGAAATCCAGCATTTCCCAACGGTTTAGAACCATTGGGAAAGGCTGCAGAACCGTTGGTATATGTTATACCAACGGTTCTGCAAACCGTGGGGAAGTAAGCCGTTGGGAAAGGCTTTTCCCAACGGTTTAAAGAGAACCGTTGGGATAGGTTAGAAAAAATCAACCTATCCCAACGGTTTGGCCCGTTGGGAAATCAACAGAGAATTTTCTTTCCCAACGGTTTACAAACCGTTGGGAAAGGTTTTTACCAATGGTTCTATGAACCGTTGGTAAAAACAACCATTCAACAGGATATCCCAACGGTTTCAAACCGTTGGGATAGGGTGTTTTTACCAATGGTTCCTTGAACCGTTGGTAAAAACAGCTACATAGAGCCTATGCCAACGGTTTTCAAACCGTTGGCATAGGCTTTGCTGTGCAAATTGCACAGCAGCCTGCAATTTGCACAGCAGGTCTGGTTTTTGGGCATTCACCCTCGGTTTCAATTCAATTTTCAATACAATTATGCCCTCGTTTTCAATTCATTTTTCAATCCAATTATTGTACCTGTAACACATATAATGCATACATATAGAGAACAAACCAACACATACAAATAATGAAAACCAACCAACCAACACATATAATGCATCCTGAAAATATACACATCCATAATTAAAGTAGAATTCATAACATAATTATAAACATACATAATTCATTTAGAATTCATTTTAAAATTTAGATGACAATCATATGTGGAATCCGGAATTCAATTCATAATTTGATTGGTTTTTCATATACCATATATTTTTAATAGAAATGATATCCATTTTAAACAAAATACATACATCTGGAATGATACCGGTCACACCGTGCCTCGGATTGAGGCGAGGTTAACTCTTACACATCACAAATGACTCATTGATCGTTGTCCTAAAGTATCAACATATTCCGAAATCATTTGGTCGGTTTTCCGTATGTCAGTTGTTGTTTTCACTTAAAATGAAGTGTTTTTTAAATAAAAGAGAGACACTTTGAATGGTGTCGGCCACACCGCGCCTCGTATTGAGGTGGGGTTAACTCGTACACATCACAAATGACCCATGGATTGTTGTTCTAAAATATAAACACAATCAGAATGCGTTTGGTTGGTTTTCCGTATGAATTTAAAATGTAGTCCATTTTAAAGAAAAGAGATACACTTAGAGTGGTCTCGGACAAACCGCGACTCGGATTGAGGCGTGGTTGACTCGTACACGTAACATATGACTCGTGAATCGTTGTCCTAAATTTTCAATAGATTCCGAATGCGTTTGGTCAGTTTTTCATATGTCAGTTGTTTATTTCACTTATAATCTTGTCCATTTTAAACAAAAGAGACATAGTCAGAGTGGTACCGGCCACACCGCATCTCGGATTTAGACGGGGTTGACTCTTACACGTCTCAAATGACCCATGGATCATTTTCCTAAAGTATCAACACAATCCGAATGCGTTTGGACGGTTTTCCGTATGTCAGTTGATGTTTTTCACTTAAAATGATGTCCTTTTGAAACAAAAGACATACACTTTGAGTTGTGCCGGCCACACCACGCCTCAGATTGAGGTGGCGTTGACTCGTACACATCACATATAACCCATGGATCGTTCTCCTAAAGTTTCAATGGAAACCGAATGCGTTTGGTCAGTTTTCCGTATGTACTTAAAATGTTGTCCATTTTAAACAACAGAAAGTCACTTAGAGTGGTCCCGACCACACTTAGATGACAATTAAATTAGAATTCATAACGTAATTATAAATGTAAATAATTCATATAGAATTAAATTTAAAATTTAGATGACAATTATATGTGGAATCTGAAATTCAATTCATAATTTGATCAGTTTTTTCTATACCATATATTTTTACCTCAAATGATGTCCATTTTAAACAAAATACATACACCTGAAGTGATACCGGCCACACCGCACCTCAGATTGAGGCAGGGTTGACTCGTACACGTCACATTTGACCCATGGATCGTTGTTCTAAAGTATCGACACAATCCGAATGCGTTTGGTCGGTTTTCCGTATGCCAGTTGATGTTTTTCACTTAAAATGACGTCCTTTTGAAACAAAAGACGGACACTATGAGTGGTGCCAACCACACCGCATCTCCAATTGAGGCGGGGTTGATTCGTAAACTTCACATATGACCCATGGATCGTTCTCCTAAAGTTTAAATGGAAACCGAATGCGTTTGGTCGGTTTTCCGTATGTACTTAAAATGTTGTCCATTTTAAACAAAAGAGTGACACTTAGACTAATCCTGACCACACCGCGACTCAGATTCATCCCAAGTTGGCTCGTACATGTCACATATGACCCATGGATCGTTGTGATAAATTATCAAAAGATTACGAATGCGTTTGGTCGGTTTTGCGTATGCCAGTTGTTCTTTTCATTTATAATCATGTCCATTTTAAACAAAAGAGACAGAGTTAGAGCGGTGTCGGCCACACCGCATCTCGGATTAAGACGGGGTTGACTTGTACACGTCACATATGACTCATGGATCGTTGTGCTAAAGTATTGATAGAATCCGAATGCGTTTGGTCGTTCTTCCGTATGTCAGTTGATGCCTTTCACTTAAAATGACGTCCTTTTGAAACAAAAGACGGACACTTTGAGTGGTGTCAGCCGCACCACATGTCAGATTGAGGCGGGGATGATTCGTACACGTCACATATAACCCATGGATCGTTCTCCTAAAGTTTCAACGGAAACCGAATACGTTTGGTCGTTTTTCCGTATGTACTTAAAATGGTGTCCATTTTAAACAAAAGAGAGTCACTTAGACTTATCCTGGCCACACCGCGACTCAGATTCATCTCGGGTTGGCTCGTACACGTCACATATGACCCATGGATTGTTGGGATAAATTATAAACAGATTCGGAATGCGTTTGGTCGGTTTTCCGTATGTCAGTTGATGCTTTTCACTTAAAATGACATCCTTTTGAAACAAAAGACGGACACTTTGAGTGGTGCTGGCCACACCACATCTCCGGATTGAGCTGAAACCACCGTGCAATATTCTAATTATTATTCGTGATGTGTACGCGTAGACGGCACGTCAATCGGACATGCGGTTTGCGCGGTACGACTCAATATTCGTGTTTTAAGTGATGCACGCGCTTCGTAAACGCGCGTGAGGGGGGTCCAAACGGGCCGAATGATATCGGAATGGCCTGAAATCAGACGACAAATACGGGAGAGTGATTTATGAAGTGGTCAAGAAGACGTCACGTCAATCGTACGTGCCGTGTGCCCGCGGTGACCGACAACGCAGTTCTGGTGTCATAAACGGCCAAAACGGGCGTCCAACGGTCAAATTCATAGCGGACAACCTCAGATTGAGCTGAAACCACCGTGCAACATTCTAATTATTATTCGTGATGTGTACCCGCAGACGGAACGTCAATCGGACGTGCGGTTTGCGCGGTACGGCTCAATATTCATATTTTAAGTGATGCGCGCGCTTCGTAAACGCGCGTGAGGGGGGTCCAAACGGGCCGAACGAAGTCAGAATGGACTGAAATCAGACAACAAATACGGGTGATTAATTTCTGAAGTGGTCGAGTAGACGGCACGTCAATTGGACGTGCCATGTGCCCGCGGTGACCGACAACGCAGTTCTGGTGTCATAAACGGCCAAAACGGGCGTCAAACGGTCAAATTCATAGCGGACGACCTCGGATTGAGCTGAAACCACCGTGAAACATTCTAATTATTATTTTTGACGTGTACGCGCAGACAGCACGTCAATCGGACGTGTGGTTTGCGCGGTACGGCTCAATATTCGTGTTTTAAGTGATGCGCGCGCTTCGTAAACGCGTGTGAGGGTGGTCCAAACGAGCCGAATGATTTCGGAATGGCCTGAAATCAGATGAAAAATACGGGTGAGTGATTTATGAAGTGTTCGAGCAGACGGCACGTCATTCGGACGTGCCGTGTGCCCGTGGTGACTGACAACGCAGTTCTGGTGTCATAAACGGCCAAAACGGGCGTCCAACGGTCAAATTCATAGCGGACGACCTCAGATTGACCTAAAACCACCGTTCAACATTCTAATTATTATTCTTGACATGTACGCGTAGACGGCACATCAATCGGACGTGCGGTTTGCGCGGTACGGCTCAATATTCGTGTTTTAAGTGATGCGCGCTCTTCGTAAACGCGCGTGAGGGTGGTCCAAACGGGCTGAACGATTTCGGAATGGCCTGAAATCAGACGAAAAATATGGGTGAGTGATTTATGAAGTGTTCGAGCAGACGGCACATCAATCGGACGTGCCGTGTGCCCGCAGTGACCGACAACGCAGTTCTGGTGTCATAAACGGCCAAAACGGGCGTCCAACGGTCAAATTCATAGCGGACGACCTCAGATTGACCTGAAACCACCGTGCAACATTCTAATTATTATTCTTGAAGTGTATAAATAGACGGCACGTCAATCGGACGTGCGGTTTGCGCGGTACGGCTCAATATTCGTATTTTAAGTGATGCGCGCGCTTCGTAAACGCGCGTGAGGGTGGTCCAAACGGGCCGAACGATTTCGGAATGGTCTGAAATCAGACGACAAATACGGGTGAGTGATTTATGAAGTGGTCGAGCAGACGGCACGTCAATCGGACGTGCCATGTGCCCGCGGTGACCGACAACGCAGTTCTGGTGTCATAAACGGCCAAAACGGGCGTCAAACGGTCAAATTCATAGCGGACGACCTCTGATTGACCTGAAACCACCGTGAAACATTCTAATTATTATTCTTGACGTGTAAGCGCAGACAGCACATCAATCGGATGTGCGGTTTGCGCGGTACGGCTCAATATTCGTGTTTTAAGTGATGCGCGCGCTTCGTAAACGCGCGTGAGGGTGGTCCAAACGATCCGAACGATTTCGGAATGGCCTGAAATCAGACTACAAATATGGTTGATTGATTTATGAAGTGGTTGAGCAGACAGCACGTCAATCGGACGTGCCGTGTGCCCGCGGTGACCGACAACGTAGTTCTGGTGTCATAAACGGCCAAAACGGGCGTCAAACGGTCAAATTCATAGAGGACGACCTCAGATTGACCTAAAACCACCGTGCAACATTCTAATTATTATTCGTGACGTGTACGCGTAGACGGAACGTCAATCGGACGTGCAGTTTATGCGGTACGGTTCAATATTCGTGTTTTAAGTGATGCGCGCGCTTCGTAAACGCGCTTGAGGGGGGTCCAAACGGGCCGAACAAAGTCGGAATGGCATGAAATCAGAAGACAAATATGGGACAGTGATTTCTGAAGTGTTCAAGCAGACGGCACATCAATTGGACATGCCGTGTGCCCGCGGTGACCGACAACGCAGTTCTGGTGTCATAAACGGCCAAAACGGGCATCCAACGATCAAATTCATAGCGGACGACCTCAGGTTGAGCTGAAACCACCGTGCAACATTCTAATTATTATTCGTGACGTGTACGCGCAGACGGCACGTCAATCGGACGTGCGGTTTGCGCGGTACGGCTCAATATTCGTATTTTAAGTGATGCATGCGCTTCGTAAACACGCGTGAGGGGGGTCCAAACGGGCCGAACGAAGTCGGAATGACCTGAAATCAGACGAAAAATACAGGTGAGTGATTTCTGAAGTGGTCGAGCAGACGGCACGTCAATCGGACGTGCCGTGTGCCCGCGGTGACCGACAACGCAGTTCTGGTGTCATAAACGGCCAAAACGGGCGTCAAACGGTCAAATTCATAGCGGACGACCTCGGATTGACCTGAAACCACTGTGCAACATTGTAATTATTATTCATGACGTGTACGCGTAGACGGCATGTCAATCAGACGTGCCATGTGCCCGCGGTGACCGACAACGCAATTCTGGTGTCATAAACGGCCAAAATACTGTCCATTTTAAACAAAATAGAGACACTTTGAGTGGTGTCGGCCACACCGCGCCTCGAATTGAGGTGGCGTTGACTCGTACACGTCACATATGACCCATGGATCGTTCTCCTAAAGTTTCAACAGAAACCGAATGCGTTTGGTCGGTTTTCCGTATGTCATTTTTTGTTTTCACTAAAAATGAAGTCCATTTTAAAAAAAAAATAGAGACACTTTGAGTGGTTTCGGCCACACCGTGCCTCGGATTGAGGTGGCGTTGACTCGTACACGTCACATATGACCCATGGATCGTTCTCCTAAAGTTTCAACAGAAACCGAATGCGTTTGGTCGGTTTTCCGTATGTACTTAAAATACTGTCCATTTTAAACAAAAGAAAGTCACTTAGAGTGGTCCCGACCACACCGCATCTCGGATTTAGGCGGGGTTGACTCGTACACATCTCAAATGACCCATGGATCGTTTTCTTAAAGTATCAACACAATCCGAATGCGTTTGGCCAGTTTTCCGTATGCCAGTTGATGTTTTTCACTTAAAATGATGTCCTTTTGAAACAAAAGACATACACTTTGAGTTGTTCCGACCACACCGCGCCTCGTATTGAGGCGGGGTTGATTCGTACACGTCACATATGACCCATGGATCGTTTTCCTAAAGCATCAACACATTTCGAATGCGTTTGGTCAGTTTTTCGTATGTCACTTTTTGTTTTCACTTAAAATCTTATGGAAATTCATATAGAATATTTTTATATCATATTTAGTATGGATTAGATTTTAGTTGTAAAGACCCGTAAATTTCAAGGAAATTTTTTTCTTAATTTTCTTTGGAATTTTACAAGAGCGCAGCTTCTGACGGAACCTGATTCTGAGGCCCGGTGTGCCCGGAATCATTTTCTGAAGTTTGGCTCGGGTACGTTCAGTGAACGAACGTGCGGGTTTTTCTAACTTTTGAACCGGTGCCCGGAATCGAATTCCGAGGGCACCGATGGGATCGCAGCGCCGGTATTTTATTAGAAACGCCTCTTCCGGAGTTGCGATTTCCCTAGTGTGGTTTTTAATTTTTGGGTTTTAAGTTATGAAATAAAATAAAATTGTGTGACAATTTTATTTTTCATTTCACTTGAAGCCGCTTGAAGCCACTTAAAAGTGGCTTAAACTGAGTTAAACCGGATAGGATACTATCCAGAAATATCCTACCCTCTTGGTAGGATATTTGTGAGGTGGGGCCCGCATGAGCCCCGTCGTTTCTTTCCGCTAAGTAACGCACCCGCGAAAACCCGTCATTATGAAAGTCAACTGACGTGTTTTCTTTATTTCTTAACAGACCATTTAATTGGG
Organism: Viscum album; assembly: GCA_963277665.1. Lineage (NCBI taxonomy): Eukaryota > Viridiplantae > Streptophyta > Magnoliopsida > Santalales > Viscaceae > Viscum > Viscum album. The sequence continues at coordinate 360,128,304 of OY728138.1, forward strand.
CGGTTTATTTTCGTAAATTAAATGAGCTGTTTCTTTCGTTGAATTAATTCAACGAATTGATGGGTCGTTACTTACCCCCTTTCGTGTGTTGGCATAATAATAAAATAAGACCAACCTATCTTTTTTTTTGGAGGATTTCTCGTTGAGACAGAATCCTTGTATCTTCTTCCTCCTTCGCGAAGAACGCGAAGAACGCGAAGAACGCGAAGAACGCGAAGAACGCCGAACCCGGAAATCGACGACGCGACGCCGTGATCCACGACGCCAACAACGTTATTCTGCGACGTCTCTTCCTCCGCCACGGGTCTTCGATCGGCTGCTTGAGTTCGCCGACTCAACGTCGTGTTCCACGAAGAACGCTTTCGCGCGACGACTCCGAGGTAGGGATTTTATAATTTTGGAAATACCCCTCCTTACTTTCCCGTGAACAATCTTTAAAAAAATTAAAGAACCAGAATCAAAGAAACAATTTTATTTTATTAAAATTGTTGATTCATGTGTTGAACATTTTACTTTCTCCCGTTGTTTTTATCTAACGCGGAGGGTGCGGGTCAAACGAACACGGCCCGGCAACCCTCCGTCGTTCTTCGTGTTTTGCGAATTTGGAGGGCGACGACGGAACGTGCCGCAACGGATGTTTGATGATCCCGCAGTAAAGAACGGAACCCGGGAGGAACAACGGCGCAGACGGGAAGGAAAACGGGCCACCGGAGCGACTCCGGCGGCCCGCGGAAGCCGGTGGCGGCGCGGGGCGCCGGAGCGGCGGCCGGAGGCGGCGGCACCCCGCGGGTGTCCAGCGCGGCACCCCGCGGGTGTCCAGCGCGGCACCCCGCGGGTGCCGCGGGTGTCCAGCGCGACACCCCGCGGGTGTCGCGGGTGTCCAGCGCGGCACCCCGCGGGTGCCGCGGGTGTCCAGGGCGGCACCCCGCGGGTGCCGCGGGGTTGTCACGCGGCGCATCCGGTTGTCTGGCCGACACCCCGCGGGTGCCGCGGGGGTGTCACGCGGGGCGGCGGCTTTCCCCCGCGTCGGCCGCTCGGCCGCTCGGGTCGGGCCGGGTCGGCCCGAGCCCGTACCCCCCGTCTTCGGACGACTTTCGTTCAAACGCCCGTAACTTGAGCTACGGGCCTCCAAATGACTCGCCGTCAGTGGCAACGCAATCCTTGGAGCAAGACGGTCGTTTCGGTTTATCGCACTCGAGGTTTTGGAATACTTTGGGTTCGGCCGGGTTGGTTCGTGCACGAAACCAACCGGGCCCTCGGAGCGGAAACGCTCATATCTTGAGCTACGGACGTCCGATTGGCATGTCGTCAGCTTTGTTAGTTTCCTCTTAGTGAGACGGATCTTTTGGCTCACTCCTCCCGAGGTTTGGGCGCAGGTGAAGTACGGTCGGGTTGATTTGGCCTTAAAAACCAATCGGGCCCCTGGGACGAAAAAGCCAATAACTCTCAGACCGGGCGTCCGATTGACGTGCCGTCTGTTGCGTTGGGTTCCTGTTGACGATACGGAACTTTTGGCATCCTTCGCCCGAGTTTTGGATACAGTTGGTAGTGGCCGGGTTGGATCGCACCCGAAATCCAACCGGGCCCCTGGAACGGAAAAGCTGATAACTTTCAGACAGGACGTCCGTTTGACGAACCGTCAGCGGCGTTGACGATCACGTTGAGAAACAGTCCCTATGAGTATACCCTATGAGTGCTCGGGGTACAGTTGAGATATGGCTGGGTTTGGTTCGCTCACGAAACCAACCGGGCCCCTGGGACGAAAAGGCTAATAACTCACAGATCGGGCGTCCGATCGACGCGCCGTCTGTTGCGTTGAGACCCCTGTGACGAGGCAGTACTTTGAGTTACTTCTTCGTGGGACCTTGAGATACTTGGAGTATCGACTTGCAGCTCGTGGAGCGGACCCTCCCAGAGATGAGCGTGCGGAGTACGGAGACCGTGTAGCCGACTGAGACCTGACGACTGCTTGACCGACTCGACTTGGAGTGAGTCGACTAGCCCAGTGGACGGAGCACTACTTTGTTTGGGTGCAGACCCATGGCGGACGGAGCACTACCTGTGTGATAGTGCAGACCCGCGGTACGCGTCCGGAGAGTACCTCAACAGGCTACTAGGGGGTGTGCACTACTGTGTTTGGGTGGCATACCTCGGCGGGAAGCACTACTGTGTTTGGGTGGCTGGCCCGCGGTACTCGACGGGAGGAGTACCTCAGTAGTCTTAGGTTAGTGAGCAGTACCTCAGAGTCATGACAGGACCACTGTACACTCTAGAGACGGAGCTCTTCAGTAGTTACGGTTTCGATAATGAAAATCCTGGTTTGAGCTGAGACTTTTGATCCTTGTGTTTCCTCATGATTGAGATGGGTTACTTGATAACTTAGGTATATGTATGGGCATATACCTAAGTAGAGGTTATCTGTTGAGATCTTCTTTGTGGTTATCCTTGTTGGATTTAGTGAGACCTTGAGGGTCTCGGGGTCCCTACTGAGTATCGTTATACTCACCCCTACACGGGCTATGCCCGCACCTCGTTGTGTTGGTTGCAGACGACAGGCAGTGCTGACGGAGGCTGAGTGTTCGAGGACTGGACGGTACCCGGAGGTGGACTACACGACAAGTCAGTGTCCGGAGGTGGACTTCACGGCGAGACGACACTCGGAGGAGGTTGACGGACGAGAGCACTGTGGAGGCTATATGTACCTACCCTTCAGGTAGGATTCGTGGTGGACGATCCAGGAGCTGTGCCATCTGTACCTACCCTTCAGGTAGGATCCGAGGAGGACGACCCAGGAGCCGCTTCCATCCCTCCAGCTGTTGTCTTTTTCTGTTGTACTTTGTTCAGTTGTAGATGTACTTTCTTTTGGGTTTGTATTCTGGCCCATTTACTTTTCAGCACTTCTTTTTGTACTTAGTGTTTTACTTCCGCTTGTACTCTGTGGTGTTTTGTTACTTTTATAAAGGCAATGCCTTCCCAGTTATCGGGATTTACGCCTTTGGTGCTAGTCGCCAGCCCCTGGCCTATGAAAGGCGGGCTTGGGGTAGTCACGGCACGGGCCCCGAGGACGGGTCGTGACAAATTGGTATCAGAGGTGGTCGGTTCTAACGTAGACTCTGATCTTTCTTTCTGTGAAGCAATAGTGTTAAGGGTACCGAGTATGGTTTTCAGTTCAGGGAGTCCAGTGTTGGTGCGGGTGGCCGACGTATCCATACACTAGGACCCTGGCAACTGATTTTCGACTTTGTGCACGAAAACACTGTTTGCGTGTGTGTTTTCAAAGGTTTTCCCTGAAAACAGCTCAAACCAGGTCAGCTCACCAGGTATAATCGTTGACCGTGTTACGTTGTTTCTTTCAGGATTCCTTTTCTCGGACGACCAGCTAGAGCCCAGAGGGATGTGCGTGCTGACAGCCTGTCGAGTGACGAGGCTTCGGTACAGGGCCCTCTTGCAGTTGAGGCACCAGCGGTACTACCATACGTTGGGCCACCGATGCCACCAGCCGCAGCAGTAGGCGATGCCCGCTACTTGAGCGCACTGCATGAGTTCCAGCGCCAGAGGCCACCCAGGTTCGGGGGAGAGACGGACCCGCAGGCGGCTGAGGATTGGCTGGAGGCTGTGGTGGGAGTCTTCAGGCTAGTGGGGACGCCATCATACTTCATGGTGACCTTTGCTGCCAGCCTTCTTCAGGCAGCGGCAGGCAGGTGGTGGAGCCACTTGTTCCAGTTTTGCGATGGGATGGCTTTCACATGGGAAGACTTCGAGACCTTCTTCAGGGTGGAGTTTGTGTCAGTAGCTCTACACCCCGAGCGTGTTCAGGAGCTGCTGCCTTTGCCGCGTGTTTTTCGATCAGAAGCCGAGTCATCTGTGGGCAGTAGACAGATGATGCAGAGGTCCAGGAGGACCAGACCAGCAGTTGGGCGATCTCAGGTTTTAGGACCGGTGGTGCGGGGCACCCGGGGTGGGGTCAGAGCCAGGCGTGCCAGAAGCAGACTGTGTTACTCGTGCGGTGGAAAGGGGCACCTGGCACGTGATTGTCCGACTCCTCGTACAGTTGATCCATAGGCTTTTGAGGAGCCACCGAGGTAGAGGCAGCGACGAATGCTTGAGCAACAGTAGAGTAGTGGACAAGGAAGTAGAGCTCCTGGAGCAGGTGGACAGGAGCGGAACTAGTGGATACGTCTCTTGTACTTCTAGTTCCATGTTGATGTTGTTTTTGTGTCTTTGTACCATGAGCTGCAATAAAATAAAGACACTTATCTTGTGATGTTTGCTTTCCTGTCCTCTTTTTGTGATGTTACTAAGTGGTCCTGGTTAAGACTGTTGACTTGACCCTCACTTTCGAAATTCCTACTGGAGGAGACCCAGTGACCTCACACTGATGCCGACAGTGTGACTCGACCCTTGGAGGCGAGAGTAATAGTTGGATCTCTTAGTAGTTACGTCGAGGCCTTACGACGTCATCCATGGAATGAATGCATCCTTCATGCCAGGATTGACTGTATTAGGCAATGGGCGTGGTTCATCTAGAGAGGGGATGAGACCGGGTTTCTCTTTTCGACAAAGGAGAAATTTTAGCAGCTCTTCCAGATCGTATGCAAAGGAGGTGTAGTTCATCCAGGAGCGGATGAAGACTGCACAGTGCAGTAAGAAACAGGAAACCAGTGCCAGTCTTAGAGACTCGGGCGTGTTAAATGTTTCAAGAAGAGGAATCTTAAAGGAGAGATGAGTCTACAAAGCAGTAGACGTGGAGGCATAGCTAGGAGAGCAGCATGAGGTGGTGTACATCCTAACATGGTACAACCACCCGCCTTAGTTATTCCCACCAGGCTCAGGGAGCTGGAGGGCGGTGGAAGAATGCGGCTGCATGCGGTCCAGAAGTGTGACCCAATGGCTCTAGAAATGATTCAAGGGACAGTTTGTGTCCACTACTAGCTGCTGTAGTAACAGACGTTGATATGAATCATTCCTCACTTTCAAAAATCTTGTTCCAGACCTAGAGTTTCCGGTAAGCCGTGGACTTGACCCTCACGTCTGGAGATACCTTGAGAGGAGACTCGATAATCACACTTACGCCGACGGTGTGGTCAGACCCTCGAGGTGAGATTTCTGGTTGGAATCTCTTGGTGGCAGCGTCGAGGCCTTACGATGTTAGTTTGAGTATGGAGTGGGCAATAACTGTTCATACTCAAATTGACGGTTTTAGGAAAACGTAGGGATGGGTTTTCCTTGGTCGGCGGAAAAGGAAACCCCAGGCAGCGCAGGGTAACTCTTGCATAGGAGGGTGTGACCGATCACTCTTGAGTCGGTCAACCTTACTCTCGTGGCAGCAGTCGTTTTGAGTTTCAGTTCCAGCAAGAATTGGAGACCTCTGGAGTACGAGGATGACGATCACGTCCTTATACGGGTCTCACCTCGACGAGGGTTACGGAGATGTGGCCAAGGTGGAAAGTTATCTCCAAGGTTCAACGGACCTTTCTAGGTCCTCAGCTGGGTAGGCGGGATGGTTTACCACTTGGTCCATCCACCTCAGTTGCACTAGGTGCACGACGTTTCCACGTATCTCAGCGGAGGAGATACGTGCACGACCCGACACAAATATTTGACCATGGGGAGCTGGTCTTTGGTGATGAGGTGACTTTTATGGAGTTTCCTGTGGGGATAGAGGATCGACAAGAGCGGATCCTAGGAGGACGATCGATTCCTCTTGTGCACTTTCTTTGGCAGCTCGGGGACCTCCAGGAGAGCACTTGGGAGTGGAAGGTTCAGATGCGTGCTCAGTACCACCTTTGTTTCCCTAAGTTTGTGTTGGAGCTTTACGGGGATGTAAATCCCTGTGGTGGGAGTAATGTAAAGACCCGTAAATTTCAAGGAAATTTTTTTCTTAATTTTCTTTGGAATTTTACAAGAGCGTAGCTTCTAACGGCACCTGATTCCGAGGCCCGGTGTGCCTGGAATCATTTTCTGAAGTTTGGCTCGGGTACGTTCAGTGAACGAACGTGCGGGTTTTTTTAACTTTTGAACCGGTGCCCGGAATCGAATTCTGAGGGCACAGATGGGATCGCAGCGCCGGTATTTGCTTAGAAACTCCTCTTCCGGAGTTGCGTTTTCCCTGGTGTGGTTTTTAATTTTTGGGTTTTAAGTTATGAAATAAAATAAAATTGTGCGACAATTTTATTTTTCATTTCACTTGAAGCCGCTTGAAGCCACTTAAAAGCGGCTTAAACTGAGTTAAACCGGATAGGATACTATCCAGAAATATCCTACCCTCTTGGTAGGATATTTGTGAGGTGGGGCCCGCACGAGCCCCGCCGTTTCTTTCCGCTAAGTAACGCACCCGCGAAAACCCGTCATTATGAAAGTCAACTGACGCGTTTTCTTTATTTCTTAACAGACCATTTAATTGGGCGGTTTATTTTCGTAAATTAAATGAGCTGTTTCTTTCGTTGAATTAATTCAACGAATTGATGGGTCGTTACTTACCCCCTTTCGTGTGTTGGCATAATAATAAAATAAGACCAACCTATCTTTTTTTTTGGAGGATTTCTCGTTGAGACAGAATCCTTGTATCTTCTTCCTCCTTCGCGAAGAACGCGAAGAACGCGAAGAACTCCGAACCCGGAAATCGACGACGCGACGCCGTGATCCGTGACGCCGACAACGTTCTTCTGCGACGTCTCTTCCTCCGCGACGGGTCTTCGATCGGCTGCTTGAGTTCGCCGACTCAACACTGTGTTCCGCGAAGAACGCTTCCGCGCGACGACTCCGAGGTAGGGATTTTATAATTTTGGAAATACCCCTCCTTACTTTCCCGTGAACTTTCTTTAAAAAAATTAAAGAACCAGAATCAAAGAAACAATTTTATTTTATTAAAATTGTTGGTTCATGTGTTGAACATTTTACTTTCTCCCGTTGTTTTTATCTAACGCGGAGGGTGCGGGTCAAACGAACACGGCCCGGCAACCCTCCATCGTTCTTCGTGTTTTGCGGATTTGGCGGGCGACGACGGAACGTGCCGCAACGGATGTTTGATGATCCCGCAGTAAAGAACGGAACCCGGGAGGAACAACGGCGCAGACGGGAAGGAAAACGGGCCACCGGAGCGACTCCGGCGGCCCGCGGAAGCCGGTGGCGGCGCGGTGGCGCCGGCGGCCAGAGGCGGCGGCACCCCACGGGTGTCCAGCGCGGCACCCCGCGGGTGTCCAGCGCGACACCCCGCGGGTGCCGCGGGGTTGTCACGCGGCGCGTCCGGCTGTCTGGCCGACACCCCGCGGGTGCCGCGGGGGTGTCACGCGGGGTGGCGGCTTTCCCCCGCGTCGGCCGCTCGGCCGCTCGGGTCGGGCCGGGTCGGCCCGGGCCCGTACCCCCCGTCTTCGGACGACTTTCGTTCAAACGCCTGTAACTTGAGCTACAGGCCTCCAAATGACTCGCCGTCAGTGGCAACGCAATCCTTGGAGCAAGACGGTCGTTTCGGTTTATCGCACTCAAGGTTTTGGAATACTTTGGGTTCGGCCGGGTTGGTTCGTGCACGAAACCAACCGGGCCCTCGGAGCGGAAACGCTCATATCTTGAGCTACGGACGTCCGATTGGCGTGCCGTCAGCTTTGTTAGTTTCCTATTAGTGAGACGGATCTTTTGGCTCACTCCGCCCGGGGTTTGGGCGCAGGTGGAGTACGGTCGGGTTGGTTTTGCCTTAAAAACCAACCGGGCCCCTGGGACGAAAAAGCCAATAACTCTCAGACCGGGCGTCCGATTGACGCGTCGTCTGTTGCGTTGAGTTCCTGTTGACGATACGGAACTTTTGGCATCCTTCGCCCGAGTTTTGGATACAGTTGGTAGTGGCCGGGTTGGATCGCACCCGAAATCCAACCGGGCCCCTGGAACGGAAAAGCTGATAACTTTCAGACAGGACGTCCGTTTGACGAACCGTCAGCGGCGTTGACGATCACGTTGAGAAACGGTCCCTATGAGTATACCCTATGAGAGCTCGGGGTACAGTTGAGATACGGCTGGGTTTGGTTCGCTCACGAAACCAACCGGGCCCCTGGGACGAAAAGGCTAATAACTCACAGATCGGGCGTCCGATCGACACGCCGTCTGTTGCGTTGAGACCCCTGTGACGAGGCGGTCCTTTGAGTTACTTATTCGTGGGACCTTGAGATACTTGGAGTATCGACTTGCAGCTCGTGGAGCGGACCCTCCCAGAGACGAGCGTGCGGAGTACGGAGACCGTGTAGCCGACTGAGACCTGACGACTACTTGACCGACTCGACTTGGAGTGAGTCGACTAGCCCAGTGGACGGAGCACTACTTTGTTTGGGTGCAGACCCATGGCGGATGGAGCACTACCTTTGTGATAGTGCAGACTCGCGGTACTCGTCCGGAGAGTACCTCAGCAGGCTACTAGGGGGTGTGCACTACTGTGTTTGGGTGACATACCTCGGCGGGAAGCACTACTGTGTTTGGGTGGCTGGCCCGCGGTACTCGACAGGAGGAGTACCTCAGCAGTCTTAGGTTAGTGAGCAGTACCTCGGAGTCGTGACAGGACCACTGTACACTCTAGAGACGGAGCTCTTCAGTAGTTACGGTTTCGATAATGAAAATCCTGGTTTGAGCTGAGACTTTTGATCCTTGTGTTTCCTCATGATTGAGATGAGTTACTTGATAACTTAGGTATATGTATGGGCATATACCTAAGTAGAGGTTATCTGTTGATATCTTCTTTGTGGTTATCCTTTTTGGATTTAGTGAGACCTTGAGGGTCTCGGGGTCCCTACTGAGTATCGTTATACTCACCCCTGCACGGGCTATGCCCGCACCTCGTTGTGTTGGTTGCAGACGACAGGCAGTGCTGACGGAGGCCGAGTGTTCGAGGACTGGACGGTACCCGGAGGTGGACTACACGACAAGTCAGTGTCCGGAGGTGGACTTCACGGCGAGACGACACTCGGAGGAGGTTGACGGACGAGAGCACTGTGGAGGCTATCTGTACCTACCCTTCAGGTAGGATTCGTGGTGGACGATCCAGGAGCTGCGCCATCTGTACCTACCCTTCAGGTAGGATCTGAGGAGGACGACCCAGGAGCCGCTTTCGTCCCTCCAGCTGTTGTCTTTTTCTGTTGTACTTTGTTCAGTTGTAGTTGTACTTTCTTTTGGGTTTGTATTCTGGCCCATTTACTTTTCAGCACTTCTTTTTGTACTTAGTGTTTTACTTCCGCTTGTACTCTGTGGTGTTTTGTTACTTTTATAAAGGCAATGCCTTCCCAGTTATCGGGATTTACGCCTTTGGTGCTAGTCGCCAGCCCGTGGCCTATGGAAGGCGGGCTTGGGGTAGTCACGGCACGGGCCCCGAGGACGGGTCGTGACATTAGTTGATCATGCTATGAAACATTTCAGAGCTAATGAAATTAAGGAAGGTGGAGGGGCTGTCCGGGGGGCTGTCCGGGGGGGCTGTCCGGTGGGTGTCCGAGGGGCTGTCCGGGGACCAAGGAGGAGGGTGGGGGGGCTGTGCGGGGTCTGTCCGGGGGGTGTTTGGGGGTTGTTCAGGGGGTTGTCCGGGGTTGTTCAGGGGGTTGTCCGGGGGTTGTTCAGGGGTTGTTCAAGGGTTGTTCAGGGGTTGTTCAGGGGTTGTCAGGGGGTTGTCCGGGGTTGTTCAGGGGGTTGCCCGGGGGGTGTTTGGGGGGTTGTCCGGGGTCCAAGGGGGAGGGTGGGGGGGTTGTCCGGGGGCTGTCCGGGGGCTATCTGGGGTCTAGGGTGGAGGGTTGGGGGCTGTACGGGGGGCTGTCCAGGGGGTTGTCCACGGGGGCTGTCCGGGGGGGCTGTCCGGTGGGTGTCTGGGGGGCTGTCCAGGGACCAAGGAGGAGGGTGGGGGGGCTGTGCGGGGTCTGTCCGGGGGGTGTTTGGGGGTTGTTCAGGGGGTTGTCCGGGGTTGTTCAGGGGGCTGTCCGGGGGTTGTTCAGGGGGTTGTTCAGGGGTTGTTCAGGGGTTGTTTAGGGGTTGTTCAGGGGGTTGTCCGGGGTTTGTTCAGGGTGCTGTCTGGGGGGTGTTTGGGGGGTTGTCCGGGGTCCAAGGGGGAGGGTGGTGGGGTTGTCCGGGGGGCTGTCCGGGGGGCTATCCGGGGTCCAGGGTGGAGGGTTGGGGGCTATACGGGGGGCTGTCCAGGGGGCTGTCCGCGGGGCTGTCCGGGGGGTGTTTGGGGGGTGTTCGGGGTCCAAGGGGGAGGGGGGGTTGTCTAGGGTCCAAGAATGAGGGGGGTTGTCCAGGGAGTTCTCAAACACACAACCACTAAAAGACAACAACATCCATAAAAACAGACAATATATAAAAATAACTCAACTCCAATACTATACTACGAGTCTAGATAAAACCAACAACTAGAATAGATTAAACATCAAATCTCAGTAATATAAGTCAAAAATGTAAAGGATCAATATGTCCCACATCAGCATCAGCATCACCATCATCATCATCATCATCACCCTCGTCATCGTCCTCCTCATCGTCCTCACCCTCCACAGCGCCTTCCTCCTCGCCTTCGCCCTCCTCCTCGCCCTCCTCATCTCCCTCCTCTTCCGTATCAGACTCCTCGCCATCATCATCTTCAAGCTGGACATCGGCCTGACCACCACTGGAACTTCCACCTGGTGCATCATATATAGAATGTATCGACGACATGTATTCATAAATCGCTGGGCTGGTCTCTGCTGGAAGTGTTGGACGTAGAACTTCAATAAATTTCATAAATGCATTGTTTGCCCTAGCAGACTGTTCTGCCGTCTCTGTGGCCCTTTTCTCAGCCTGTTCTACATGTGCCCTAACTTGCTGCAGCTCGGTGACACTACAACTCGTACCTGAGGCAGGCCAATACCTCGTCGGGGCTATCCTAGGTCGGCAGCGTACTCTGCTAGAATGATCCTCTCCCAACACCTGATGTAAGTGATCAGATGGCCCAAAATTGTCTGCTTCTTGGGCATCGAGGGCCTCTAAAGCATCCTGTTACAAATATAAATATATTATTAAGTTACGAAATAGATATTGAAATATAAAATCAACAGATTAAAACTTACAATCTGCTGCTGAGTCGCTTCGTTGACAGCACTTCCATCCTTTTTTCGTCTACTCAAGAAAAACAGTTTTGCTCGAGGCACACGTCCTTCAATATTTTGTACTTGCCTCTACAATGACATTGAAAACAAAAGTTATATAAAAACTTTAGCAAATGATTAAATAATTGAGGAAACAAAAGAAAATGTAAGTCGTAAAGAAAACTTATAAACAATTGTCATACCTGCTGCCTCTCATGATCCGGCATCGTCGTGCGTCCTAGTGTATGGAGGTATTTTTTTGCATCAATGTTTTTTTTATTTTTTCCAGATGATTCATAAATAAAATTCGATAATGAAAAGGATAATATTAATGCAAAACTTGAAAGTTATTATTTAAATACCTCAAATGTAATTCATACCTTAAACTGGGTACTCATCCAATGAGTAATCATTTGACGATACTTCTCTATAGGACAATCATCCACGACTGGTACCGCCTCTAACTCAGTGCCAACTCTAGCACGCCATCCAATATATATCTCATGCTTGTAGGCTCTCCAAAGCTCGCCTAAATCCTTTAGACGTTCCAGTCGTGCACCCTCACCATCAGGAAAATTAAATCGAAGCTGAAATCAAAATATTAATTCATATAAATACAAAAATAATTCATGGCATTAAATACAACAGATTTTTTTACCCATATCTCTGCCCAAGCTCTATCTTTGACCTCATGTGGAAAATTCTCCACGACAGCGGGCTGACGGGAATGATGTCGGAGTATTTGGCAAGCGTCGCCCGAAAACTCTGACATTGCTGCCCTGTTTTCTCAACCATCTGATTGTCTTCATTATATTCCACCATAACCTTTGTGCGACGGTTCCACACCGAACGCATGCATGTACGGCCCCGCCCCCGCCTCCTGTCAGTAGATGTATCTGTCATGAAAGAAAAACAAATATTTTATCAAAAAATGTTATAATGAAAATAAATATTGCTATAAAAATTTGTTAGGGTTTTATAAATATACCTGCGCTAGTCTGATCAATGAGTGGCGCCGGATCCACAGAACCTGATGGAACACCCTCTGGTGGAACAGGAGTCAAAGACGATGGAATATAAAAGCTCGGAGAGACAGAAGTAGAAGTAAAAGAAGATGGAACAGCTGTATGACCTGATGTTGACTGGGGAGTGGGAATCATCATGGGATGTGAAAATGATGGGGCAGAAGATGCAGAAGGTAGCGAAAACATGGGAGGCCTAAATACCCCGTGTGTCCCTAACGACACACCGGGATCAGAATGTGGGAAGGCTGAAATGTCAGTGGTAGGGGCAGGGTCTAGTCGGGCATGCGCAGCTCTACGTCCACCTCTGGTACGAACCCTCCTCGTACCACCGGCCTGAGTACTAGGACCAGTACTAGGATCCTCGTCGAATAACTGTCGACGTAATGGTGGATCCTACAAAAAAGTTTACAAAAAAAATTAATCACATGACATTATATATTCTGTAAATATATATATATATATATATATATGAAATAAAGTACTCACTGTAGGCACTAATGGTGGAATGCCCATCTCCTCCATCTGACGATTGTTCTCCGCCATTTTTTTTCTTCGTCTCTCTTCAATTGGCTGTATTTCCTGCATTTGAAAACAAATATGTAATTAATTAGAAAAAGAAAATTAATGTGTAAACCAAAAAACTAAATATATGAGGGAATGAGGGGATTCATTGGTAATTTAGCTATCAATTGTTTTAGAAGAGCTTGAATGAATTTAATAAAACATACAAGTTGTAATGTTCACCAAGTTAGAAATATTGTTTGATTTGGTTTGAATACAGTTCAATTCCAAATTAGAAAATGCAATTCAAATAAAACAGCAACCAATAAACATTGAAAATTCACATAACGGTTAAGTCAGCTAAAACATATTTGTGATCAATACTAAATAAATATGAATATTACCAACCTTAACAACCCAACTCGAGGTAAACCAAAAGAATTGAGAACATGGATGAATGATTCTATATATTTCCAACCACAACTTCAGGTTCACAATCAACTCTGACAATTGAGCTATTGGAGTCATCAAAAGAAATAAATGGATTGGTTCCAATGGCAATAGGGACAGTGTCAATTCCATCATCAGCATCATCAAAAATATGCCTTGGAATTACTTCAACTATGACACCAAATTCAGGTTGAAGTTGATCTTTGACATAAAAAACGTGTTTAGCCATTGATGCCAACACATATGGTTCTTCGGTAGCAAGAGTGCGGGTCATATTAATTACTCGAAATCCACAATCATCAATAAATGTGCCATGTCTCGTCATCGAATCAAACCAATGACATTTCATCATTGTGACTCGTCCATGAGAGTAATAATCCAATATTATTATTTTCTCAACGACTCCATAATAACCCACATTTTCAAGTCGCGGTCTACTATCTGATGCACTGGAATAACAATCTGTTGTGGCAGTAACCATAATACCATCATGTTGTGTTCTCATGTTTTTGGCTCGTTCAGTGACAATAAATCTGTACCCATTGATAACAATTGATTTACAGTCACGAACCACGGTATTAGGACCAAAAGCCAAAGCTTTTATTTCCTCAGAGACAGAGTCAGCAGACAAACTCAATACCTGCAATATAAATGACAGTTAAACTTAAGTAAATATTGAAATAATTAATTTAAACAGTAATATTTTTACCTTCAATTTTAACCAAGCAGAAAACTCTTTGCTATTCAAAGTCTCTCTCCTTCTCAAAGATAAAGAACGATGCTTCCTATTTATCATTGTTTTATGTTCCCTGTAGATAAAAAAATATGAATAGTTTAACAGATATATATGTAAGATATACATATTCAATTTTGTTACCTGATATAGTCATCGAAAAAATCACAGTTGAACAAAACTGTGCGATGTGCCATATCCCGCTCTTCATGGCTTAATGTCTTCAATGTATATGATCCAGGAATTCCTCCTGTTTGAGGAAGTGATGGAAAACTGGGTTCAATTTGCTTATATTGTTCTTCTTCATTTCTCATTGGTCTGTTCATTCTTGTAGTAAGATCAGACAAATACATTGAACAGAAATCCATACATTCTTGAGCTAAGTAACCGTTCACGATAGAACCTTCGGGATGATTCTTGTTTCGAACATAAGACTTTAATGTGAACATATTTCTTTCAGTTGGATACATCCAATGAAAAGAAACAGGTCCTCCGAGAAGTATTTCAGTTGGAATATGGACAGTCAGATGCAGCATGCATGTGAAAAATGATGGGGGAAATATTTTCTCCAACTCACACAAAATTAATGGGGCATCTGTCAACATTTTTTGCAAGAAATACTTGGACAACTTCTTAGAACAAAGATCTCTAAACAAATTGCACAACCGAATAACACCCACCCTTACATTATTGGACAAAAGATGACGGATTGCTATTGGAAGCAACTCATGCAGTAGAACGTGATAATCATGAGTCTTCAAAGATTTTAGCTTCAACTCTCTTCTGTTGACCCGTTTAGATATGTTGCTTGAATAGCCATCAGGAACTCTAATAGTCTCTAATACTTCCAAAAATTGTTTTTTTTCGGTAGGTTTCATCACATAAGAAGCACATGGAAGTTGCCATTTATTTTCACTGATACGCACAGGATGCAATTCTGGTCTGATGCCCCAATCCACCAAGTCACGTCGAGATCGTAAATCATCTTTTGTCTTCCCCTTGACATTTAGAAGAACTGAAAGCAACATTTCACATATATTCTTTTCAATATGCATTAAGTCTAAGCAATGACGTAGCAAATTGGTTGACCAATAAGGCAAATCAAAAAAGATACTCCTCTTCCTCCAATTGTAACAGGTTTCTGTGGAAACATTCTTTCTCTTTCCAGATTTCATTTGACCCTTCCTGAATGAAAAACTGAAATCTTTCAATTCATTAAGCACATCAGTTCCAGACATACGCTGAGGTGGATCATCGGTCTCTATAGTATTATAAAATCTTCGAAGATTCATTCTATATGGATGATCCTTTGGCAAAAATCTTCGATGTCCCATAAAACTGAAACTACAACGATGTTTCAGTCTTCTGGATCGTGTATTCTTCATACAAACTGGGCATGACAGTTTTCCCTTCGTGCTCTATCCAGACATCATTGCATAAGCCGGAAAATCATTGATCGTCCACATAAGCGCAGCACGCATCTGAAATATGTCTTTCGAACATGCATCGTATGTGCGCACACCTACATCCCAAAGAAGTTTCAACTCTTTTATTAAAGGTTGCATGTATACATCAATATCAATGCCGGGATCAGAAGGACTAGATATGAGTATACTCATGAAAGTGAAAGATTTTTTCATACACAACCATGGGGGAAGATTATAAATGTGTATAAAAACTGGCCATGTTCTGTGCGAAGTAAGCATCTGCCCAAACGGATTAAAACCGTCGCATGAAATACCCAGCCTCACATTACGCACGTCAGCTGCAAAATCAGGATGTCGAGCATCAAATCTCTGCCATGCAAATCCATCTGCAAAATGAACCAACTCATCATTAGTCTTCTTTCTCTCGATATCATGCCATCTCATTTTTATTGATATGTCATCAGACATAAAAAGATTCTGGAGTCTGGGGATCAATGGAAAGTGCCACATTACTTTCTGTAGAACGCGGGATGGTGTTCCATCAGATTTTGACTTCCAGCGGGATGTGCCACATTTTATACATTCATTTCGTTCAGCGGTTTCTTCCCAGAATAAACTGCAATCTTTCGGGCAAGCATGAATTTTGTTTCTGGAAAATCCAAGTTCTTCAACTAACTTCCATGCCATATAGTGGTTTGAGGGAATATCTGCATCATTTGGAAGTAAATCCTTCAAGAGGGTAAGAATGTAATCGATTGCTGTATTAGAAATCCCATACATAGTTTTTCCATGAAACAATCGGATTAAAAATTCCAGCTTTTTCATTTTATCGCATTGTCGATATACTGGAGTCGTGGAAGCATCATTCAATTTTTTCACCCTATCAATATCATCATTTTCACTAGATGCATCAGTTGTACTCATATCGATGTCTTCTTGAGTCGAAATCCTTTCTTTTTCATGATGACGAATAAATGGAAACCGATCATCTAACAAATTCTCCATTCTAGTCCTTTCATTTTGATCATCACCAATTTGAGATTTCATTTTCTCCCCATTGTGATACCACACAAAGTAGTTTGCTTGAAAACCATTTTTGGTTATGTGGTAGCTGACTTCTTCACGACTCAACCAAGGTCTACCAACACAATTGGAACATGGGAAGTGTATGTGACCACTATCTGAAGCATTGTGAAATGCAAAATCTATAAAGCTCTCCAAATTGTTTTGAAAATCGCTTGAGATACGATCGGTTTCATACATCCAACTTCTGTCCATTCTGTAAAAAGAATTCATATAAGTCATTTTGTCATAAACAATTCAATAGGATTGAACTTTAATAGAAAATACATTTAAGTAAACGATAAAGGAAGAAAATAATCATGGTATCAACTACACATGTGAAAAAAACATACTAATGTGTTATTGAAAAAATGTAAAACCAACAAGAACTTAATGTGTTATCACATCAGAGCATGCCTCATCCCATAACCATATTAGTAGGGTATCCTCATATGTGATTTACCTTTTTGAATTAATATGCACTTCCTCACCAGGTACCTGAGTAGATTTCATAGATATAATCATCTCACATCCTGTAAGGCTTCCATTATGTATGATCTGCAGAATAATTTGAGTGATCATGAATCATGCATGGGATCTTCCCATGATCACTATAGATTATGAGAAGGAATTATGATAGGTCACGTGAAGAACATCAAACACATATTTTAGATAATTTGAGACATAATATAATAAAATAATGTATAAATCTATGGAATTTGGGATAAAAGGATGGATGAAATACTAAAATATGGGAGACTAAGGTGAAGGAAATATATGTTGACCCAAATGTTCATAACATGCATCACCTATGAAATTTTATTGCACTAGGAAATTTCATCATGTTCACAATACATTCCATTGGAAACCTATTTTGATCATTTAATGTCCCCTTGACATGTCAAATAAAATCAGATGGCACCCATGAATATGCCACCCTTGTAATGAAAAGCCTTTAATTCTCACCATACAGACTACATATTTTCCAATAGATATGTATCTCCTTCTATATAGGGGAATCAATACATATTATCTCAGTCTCATATTAAATGTCAGGAATGTTAGATGGCTCCCTTAACACCCTCCAGGCACACCAACTAGGTCATGTGATGTCCTCAAATCATGTCACTATAGACATAAATCACCCTTCAAGACATGTCACACTGACTCTAGATTTTCCCTCCCAGTGTGTCAAACATGTCTTTTGATGAAAATGGAGAAGATCACCAAAATCAAGAGATTCCCTATAGGCATTACATCCATGATCATGAAATTGCTTCTAGGATCAACCAGTCAGGACTTGTGATGTCCTCAAAACATTCCGTCCTTGATCATTAGAGAAACATCAGACAATCCACCGTACCCCCCTGGACACCCCGTACCCCCCCGGGATAGCCCCACCCACCCTCCTAAACAGCCTACACCCCCCTCCCCTGCAACCCCACCACCACCACCTAGACATACCACCCCCTGGACACCCCACACACCCCTCCCCCACCAGGACACCCCACCCAGACCCCCAGGACAGCCCACACCCCCTGGACAGCCCCGCCCACCCCCGTGGACAGCCTTTCCCACCCCCGTGGACAGCCCCGCCCACCCCCGTGGACAACCCACCCACCCCCGTGGACACCCTCTACCCCCTAGACAGCCCAACCACCCCCGTGGATAGCCCACCCACCCCCCTCGACACCCCTTCTCCCTATGGACAGCCCCCACCCCCTTGGATAGCCCACCCACCCCCCTGGACACCCCTACCCCCCGTGGCCAGCCCACCCACCCCCCCTGGACAGCCCGCCCACCCCTCCTTGACAACCCGGCCACCCCCGTGGACAGCCCGCCCACCCTTGTGGACAGCCCGCCCACCCCCGTACCCCCCTGGACACCCCGTACCCCCCCTGGATAGCCCCGCCCACCCTCCCAAACAGCCCACACCCCCCTCCCCTGCAACCCCACCACCACCACCTAGACATACCACCCCACTGGAATGTGTAGAAATAACATAAAAATACATGATATATAGATAGCACAAAATACTCAACCTATGGGTTCACATTAACTACATAATCACACACTTCACTACTACCATAAAACACATAAACCACACCACCACCACACAAGACGCATAGCATTTCTCACATTCATTTATAATCCACTTCATTCACACTTACATTGTCCATTCATTTAATGTTAAATTAATTAAATCCATTTACCACACATCCATTTCTATTTCATCTCATTTATTTAATATCTTGTTTTTTTGTTTTAACAGCATAATTTATTCCATAGATAACCAGGAAACTAATAAAACCACCACACAACAACTCACCATCTCACAATAACCATCAACACCATGTTACATCGACCAACCATCTCACCAAAACAACCACATATCACAATAAAAATATTGCACATCACAAACCACCGCACAACCAAAACCACCTCACCACATTATACACCACAACTTCATCACACAACACCTCCACACGACACACCACCACCACACATCATCACTATCATATAACTTCACATGACACATCCATGACCACTAACCATCACATTACAACCCCACATATCACAAAGCCCAACTGGTCACCTCAATCCCCATAAAACAGCCTACAACATACAATGAAACACAACAAAAAACCTCTCATAGAGGCAACATACCCCAACTTCCACAATTTATTTATTCAAGGTCTTTTATTACATTACCCCTTTATTTAGCATGGACATTATAACACAACTGATATTCCAGGGGAAACTAATTAATTAACAAAATATTTATTCATTTCCCTATTTTACACGGTGAAATCACATCAAAATCCAAACTTAAAACTAAAATATTAGATCAATAACAATAAAAACAAGGTACCATATGTGTATAAAGAAAAAATTACCTGATTTGAGACGATTCAGATGGGTTTTCACCTATTCCTATGGGGGAGTTCGAGAGTAGCAGAGAGCTGCAGCTGGATTGATAACTTAAAACTAAAATACTAGAGCAATAACAATAAAAATAATAAAGACAAGGGACCATATGTGTATAAACAAAAAATTACTTGATTTGAGATGATTCAAATGGGTTTTCACCTATTCGGATGGGGGATTTGGAGAGTAGCAGAGAGCTGGAGGTGGATTGATAACTTAAAACTAAAATACTAAAGCAATAACAATAAAAATAAGGAAGTATATGTGTATAAATGAAAAGATACCTGATTTCAGATGGTTTTCACCTCTTCGGATAGGGGATTTCGCGAGAGGAGAGCGGTGGAGCGGATGAAATTAGGTTTCTGTGCGAATGGGGGAGAGCAGCCTCGCGGCTGGATTTGGGGGAAATAATTCCCAACGGTTTTTAAGAACCGTTGGGAAAGAGATGCTAAGGACCCCTTTACCAACGGTTTGAGGAAATCGTTGGCAAAGGGGTGACCCTTTCCCAACGGTTCTGTTGAACCGTTGGCAAAAGGGTGATTAACACACCCCTTTACCAACGGTTTGAAGAAACCGTTGGTAAAGGTGTGGCTTTTCCCAACGGTTTCAGTGAACCATTGGGAAAGGCTTTCTTAATCCTTCAAGCCCAACGGTTTTAGCAAACCGTTGGTAAACACCCGTTGGAAAAAACAACATTTCCAGTAGTGGAGGAAGGATCTCAAAGGAAAGGGGAAAACCTCGCTTGTGCACCGATGACCACAATTCACATAGTGGGGGAGGATCTAGTGTCGGAAAACCAAAGTTGAAGGAATCCACCAATGGAGGGATTTTTATTTGAGAGGGGATAGGAGAGTGTATGCTTGTTTCATGTAGGGAATCAAGGGGTCGGGTGGGAGGGGAAAGAGAATGGGATTTTTTGGGAGAGTAAAGTGGAGTATTGTGGGGAAAGCAAGACAGGGCATCAAATGGTTTTGGTTGTTTTGGGTATTTTGGGTTCCCGTGTACAAACTAAAAAATCGATCGATTGGAATGGAATAACCAATTTGAAAACTAGTTTAAACAATTTATCTAAATAATAAAACCCAAATTATATAAACATTATTGGGTTTTTTTGATTAAAACAATTTAACCAAGTTAATGATCGCCTCTAGTAATCACCCTCATCTTCCCTTAAATATCACGAACACCATTCATTATAATTCAATGATATTAAAACATATTACAAGTTAATATATATCATTTTATTTTAATCAGCCTAGTAAATAGTTTGGTTTGAGATTCATGGTGCAATTCATGGTGATATTAAATTTTAATAACCATCTTACTTCTTAAAATCCTCATCAAAATCCATTATGACACAATGGATATAATCACAGTGAATCTCACAAACTCTTGAAAATATTTTGGGGATATATCGGTGGGTAATGGATATAGAATTTACTTTGTATTTTAGTATATAAATCTCATTGAGGAATGTTAATTTATCACTCTCATTAATAATAGATTCTCCCCCACTAAGTCGATAGTACTATGGGTTGTTGAAGAATCCTCTTTAGGATATAATGGTGGATTGATACTCAAAAAAAGTACTTTTTGAAGAATATACCTTAAATAATCTTTGTAAAAAAAGAGATTTGAAAAAAGGCTTTGTTGTTGCGCACCAAAAAAGCACCTTTGATGCTTGTTGAATAATTTTAGTGGAATATAAATTTTTAAGAAGGATTGGAGTGCTTGGGAATGGTTGGAATTAATTTTCCCATCCAATGGGAACTTCATTTTATAAGCATAGAAACACCCATTTGGATAAAGCATCTTACCCCTAGAATTAGGTTGATGATTTTTCTAAAAAGGCATGTTTTTTCCAGATTTAATCATGTTCATCAAATTACACATGATCAAATAAGTGGACTAGATTACACCCTCTAGTGAACAAATGTGTCTTTTAGTTAACATACATGTCCATTCCAACCCATTTTTCAATATAGGACTCCAAAAATAACATTCCTCTTTAAAAAACTTAAAATAAAACAATTTAAATATTTTAAAAACTATTTAAAATCAAACAATTCCTCACCATTTTAAAATATTCAAAATGCCATTTTGAAAATTAAGCATCATAATCTATTGAAAATAACTTGCATAAATAATGGTATGTCTTGATTTGAACCTTTATATAGTAGAGACAAATCAAGGTTGAATATATAAACGGTTGGACATTATCTTGAACATGTAACTCTTGTCATCAACCAGATTCATCCTATACAAATCCATTCAAATTCCTTAGTTCTTCATCTACTCCTAGAGACCATTATGACCATGTTTCACTTATCCTTACATGAATGTTTGAGAGACAGAGTCATAAGATCTTTGGAGTGGACCCACACCTACATTCATATAGGTGAAAAAAATGTTCCCATGTTTCAACACTTATTTAATATCATTGGTTCCTTAAGAGTTTTAAACTCACCCTCATTTTCTCATGGGCACCAGGCACCATTTTCCTAGGATGTACTATACCTTTGGGGTTTCCTTCACACGTGTGATATAATTTCCTACATTGAACTTATACATGCAATATTATCACATGTTAAGTTGAAGTCTCGTCATTGGTGAGTTTTTTATGAGGACTTTAAACTCATCTCTAAGGAAGTTTTGTATACCAACTCCCTTAAAAGTCCCTTTATTAGTGGGTCCACCAATTTTTTTGCTTGATCTAACAAAGTATACAGTTATGATACCATCCTATATCAAGTACCTCAAATGGCTATGTATGAGACCAATGTGCCTTGATTTTCCATTATAAGTATTATTGTATGTACTAGTCAATATTGCTCAACTACCATGGTGTATAACAACCAGAGATGTCGGCATAGGCTACAATAGTATATCTGATAAAAGAGATTTAATCCATTCTACTTACTTTCCAGTAGTTACTAAATCAATAAACTTAGAATCCATTGTGGAGTCTGTTATACAAGTTTTTTCTTTGAACCCCAAGATATTGCTCCACCTCCAAGTGTAAAAATTCAACCGCTCATAGAAGAACAATCCTCCAAATTAGTTATTCATCTCACATCATAAAACCTTAAAATACCCTTGGGTTCCCACTATAACAAATATATAAATCTATAATACCCTTTAGATACTTGAGTATTCTTTTAACGCATCCCATTGTGCACAAATTGGATTACTTGTATACCTGCTCAAATTTCCAATAGCTTATGCAATTTTGGGTCTTGTACATACATGAGACACCTGATCACCCTCGCATTTTCCAATTGAGAAACTTCCCTGCTGGGATTTAGTAGCATCCTACTCCTATAATCATATGGGGTAGAAATTGGGGAACTATCAAATTATACAAACTTATTTAAGACTTTTTCAATATAATGATATTGAGAAAGCAGAATGAAATTCTTATTTCTAACAATTTTGATTCCCAAAATAAAATTATCATCACCTGAGTCATTCATACCATAGTTTCTAGATAATAAAAAATATATCCTCGTTTATTTGATTCACATCGGTTCCAAAAATAAGCATGTCATCAATATAAAAACAAATAACAACACTACGGTTATTATGGAACCTACTATAAACACATTTATCAGCTTGGTCAACTAAAAAACCATTTTATAATATTATTTCATTAAATTTCTCATTCGATTATTTTGGAGCTTGTTTTAAACCATATAGGTATCGTACTAATTTGAAAACCTTCTTTTCTTTACTAGGTACTATGAATCCTTCCGGTTGTTCTATATATATTTCTTCATTCAATTCACCATTTAAGAATGTTTTCTTAACATCCATTTCATGAATTTTCAAATTATATATGGAATCTAAAGTGAGAAGAATTATAGTCAAAATCAATCCTAGCCAAAGGAGCATAGGTATCGAAATAATCAATTTATTCCTTTTGAGTAAACTCATTGGCTACCAATCTGGATTTATATTTTCTATTGTACCGTCAACTTTTAGTTTTCTTCTAAATACTAACTTACAACCTATAGGTTATGAAGCATGAAGAAGGTCATCTAATATCCATGTATTGTTTCAGATTATAGATTCCATTTCATATTTTATAACTTCCTTCCAAAGAGATGCATCAAAAGATGACATAACCTCTTTAAATGTTTTTGGGAAGACTCTATATTGAGCAAAAACAGGGTTTGTGTAACAATACTATCATTGGTTCCTTCCAAAAATTACATAGAGAAACCATATCCATATGTCTTGGGTATCCGAGCTCATTTACTTTTACGAACATCCTTGACCATATATTCTTGAGATACTCTTTTATTTGAGCCAGATTCCTCTATTTGGACTTTCTTAGGTAAAGAGGTAAACTTATATTCATCAAAAACAATATCTCTTGATTCAATAACTATATTAACAATGACTAAATCATTTGATTCTATAACCATGAATATATAAGCCTTTAAATACTTTATATATCCAAAAAGTATGCTTCAAATACCCCTTTTACCCAATTTTTCCCTTTTAGGTTCAGGTACTCTTACAATTTCGTGGCAACCCCAAAACTTTAAATAATTTAGGTTTGGTTTCTTATGCTTCCATAATTTATACGGAGTCATAGTCATCCCTTTTGTGGGAACCCGATTTGGGATGTGACATACTGTCAATAATGTCTCTCCCCAAAAACCTTTTGAGAGACCCGAGGCTGACATCATGGGATTAACCATTTCCATTAATGTTCTATTCTTTCTCTTAGTTACACCATTTCATTAAGATGTATATGGAGTTGTCACTTCATGCATGATCCCTAGGGATTCAAACAATGAAGGACTATAGTATTCACTTCCCCTGTCAGATCTGAGGTATTTAATTCTAAGCCTGTATTCATCTTCAACCTCATTTTTATAGATACTAAATTTATCTATAAATTCATCTTTAACAAGTAAAAGATACACATAGAAAAATATAGAATGATCATCAATAAAAGTTACAAAGTTCCTTTTATTATCTATGGTAGGTGTAGCATGAAAATCACATATGTCACTATGTATTAGTTCCATCAAACTATCTTTTCTTTCTATAGTTGGAAATGGTTTACTATCTATTTTAGTTTTCATACAAGTTACACATTTATTATCATTTTTATCTATGCTAGGTAATAATTCTATATTTGACATGTCATGCATTTTATTAAAATTAATGTGACCTAAATGATTATGCCATAAATCAAAAGATTCAAGTACAAGTGACCCTTTTCGAAAAAGATCGAACATTTGGACATAAAAAAGTTGTCTGCCTCAAATACAAGCTTAAACCCATTCTTGTTTAACAAACTCTCTGAGACTAAGTTCCTATGATCTTCGGGGACATATATGGCATCATTTAAGGTGAAGATTTTTTCCTAGGTAAACTCATAATCAACCGCTCTCTTCCCTTGTACATTTATGCTTGCAGAGTCCCCTGTATAGAGTGACAACCTATCTTTGATTGATTTCATTCTCTTGAAGAGAGATTTGTTGTTGGAAACGTGTCATGTGGCACCGAAAGTGATCCACCATGAAGAGTTATCATCGAGCACATTCGCTTTGAAGATCATGGTCGCAAAGTGACCTTTTGAAGTGTTGTTGTCATCTTTCTTTTTACATAGATGACAGTATCATTTGAAGTGTCTCGGCTTGCCACAAAAGTAGTATGCCCCTTTCTTCTTCTTGAATTGCACCTTTCCTTTTGAAGGATAGTTTAGATGTTTTTCCCCTTTGAAGACCTGGATGGAACCACTCCATTGTCCATGAAGACCTTGGATTTACTATCCTTGGGCTCATTTTTCTCCTCATGCATTTTTATATTCCTCCTCAATTTGTAGGTTGTTGAGTGACTCATTGAGGGGAATATTTTCCTTCGCGTGCTTTAGAAAATGTTTAAGATTCTTCCAAGGAAAGAGCTTATCAATGATGGATGTGACGACGATATCATCATTCATGTTCATCTTGTTTTGCTTAAGGTGTTGTAAGATGTGTTGTATTTCATAGAATTTCTCTATGATAGATCTACTATCTACCATTTTGTATGAAATAAAATTACTTACTAGGAATTTCTTGCTTGTCGCATCTTCAGTGATGCACTTTTGCTCCGAGGCATGTTATATCTCCTTTATGGTTTGAAGATGATGATATGTGTCGTAGAGGTCATCAGCTAAAGTGTTGAGCATGTATCCTTGATACATGAGATAATCATTTTTCCGATTTTTGCCTTCTGCGGGAAACTTGAAGTGTCTCGTCTTTGGATGTGGGGGGCTTCAGAGTTGATAACACATACACCACTTTGAGAGTTACAAGCAGCAAGTGCATCCTCTTTTGCCACCTCTTGAAGAAGTTGTCATCAAATTGTTTTATCTTCATTGCATTGTTGCGCATTGTCATATCAATGTTGATTGAATCTACTCTTAAGATTGTTGAAGATATGCTGGTGGGTAATGAATATAGTCTTTACTTTGGATTGTAGTAGACAGAGCTTGCTGATGCACGCTATGTCATCGCTCTTCTTAATAGTAGATTTGTCCCCGCAAAATCAATAGTACTATGGGTTGTCGGTGAATCCTCTTTGGGATACAATGGTGACCTGATACTCGACACAAGTACTCTTGGAGAGTAAGCTTTGAAAATAAAAGAGTTTTGCAAAAGGATTTAGGCTTTTAGAGGAATCTCAATTTGTAATAAGGATTGAAGTGCTTAAGAATAGTTGGAATTATTTTTTTCATTCAATGAGAACTCCATTTTATAGGCATGGAATCACTCATTTAGATAATACACCATGCCCCTTGGAATTGGGTCGATATATTTATTCTAAAAACATGTCATTTTTAGATTTAATCATGTTCGCTTGATCACTCCGGATCGAATAAGTGGATCATGTGCCTATTTTTCAATATGAGATTCCAAAAATAACATTCTTCCTAAAAAAGCTTAAAATAAAACAATTTAAATATTTTAAAAACTATTTAAAATCCAACAAAGGTGGAAATGACAACCTTACCATATTCGGGAAACAATCACCCACGGCAAAAAAAATCTTCCCTCATCAAATAAGGACACAAATCACAATGCAACCTAATCATTTTGGGAGTGATTTTCACTTTTAGAGACAAAATAGAATTTCTTATTATGAATATCCGTGGAAACGCGATTAAAAAACGAGTCCATTAAAAAAATAGACATCATTTCGAAAACTGCCAGGAAGCTTCGGGGATCGCCACGTGGCGTAGGCAGAAACGTACGCGCGTCTCCTGGTGCCGTGCCCACGCCGGAACGAGGGCCCGCAGCGAACCCGCACACGTGGAGGTTTGCCTACCTTTTGAGTTCTCACGCGTATCGAATCCCACGCGCCCAACGCACCAAAACGGTCACAAAAATTAATAAAATAATAAAAAGCAGGAGGATGGGCCAGATTGGTTGGTTAAAATATTTGATTGAAATCTGACCTACCGCAAACCGCATTCCGCGGACCGCGCCTTCCTTTCATCCCTGCCGGGAACAGAACCAGGCGCCGGCAGGCTCTCGCCGCCCACGATGGCCGGCGGCGACCCCCACCCCCGAGACGACGCACTGTTCGGGAGGTACGAACTCGGCCGCCTGCTCGGCTGCGGCGCCTTCGCTAAGGTGTACCACGCAAGGGACCTTCGTACCGGCCAGAGCGTCGCCGTGAAGGTCATCCTCAAGAAGAAGATCGCCGCGTCCGGCCAGATGGCGGCCAACGTCAAGCGCGAGGTCTCCGTGATGCGCCGCCTCTCCCACCCGCATATCGTTCGACTCCTCGAGGTCCTCGCCACCAGATCTAAGATCTACTTCATCCTGGAGTTCCTCAAAGGCGGCGAGCTGTTCGGAAGGGTCTCCCGGGGGCGCTTCTCGGAGGACCTCAGCCGCCGCTACTTCCAGCAGCTTGTCTCCGCCGTAGCCCACTGCCACGCCCACGGCGTCTTCCACCGGGATCTGAAGCCGGAAAACCTCCTCCTCGACGACCGCGGCAACCTCAAGGTCTCCGACTTCGGGCTGTGCGCCCAGGTGGTCGCCGACGGCGGGGCGGCCTGCGACCCCGGGCTCTTCCACACGCTCTGCGGCACTCCCGCCTACGTCGCCCCCGAAATCCTGGCAAAGAAGGGCTACGGCGGCGCCAAGGTGGACGTCTGGTCCTGCGGCGTCATCCTCTTCGTCCTCAACGCCGGGTTCCTTCCCTTCAACGACCCCAACCTCATGGTCATGTATAAGAAGATTTACAAGGGCGATTACAGGTGCCCCAGGTGGATTTCCCCAGATCTCAAACGATTCATTTCCCGCTTTCTGGACACCAACCCCGAGACCAGGATCACGGTGGACGAAATCCTCCGGGATCCCTGGTTCCTGAAAGGCGGCGGCTACGATAGGCTGCTCAAGTCTCACGAGGAAGATTTGGGGCAAGACCAGATGGTTGCCCATTCGGAGAAGAAGACGACGCCTCTGAACGCTTTCGACATCATAGCCTTCTCGTCTGGTTTGGATCTGTCGGAATTGTTCCGCGAATCGTGCAATCCGGTCGAAGACGAAGAGCGGTTCCTGACGGAGGAGTCGCCGGAGAAGGTCATGGAGAGGATCGAAGGGTTGGCTAAGGCTGAGAGGTTGAGGGTGATGAAGCGGGAGGAATTAGGGTTTCGTTTGGAAGGACCGAACGGTGACTTCCAGCTCTGGATTGATGTTTACCGGTTGACGGAATCCCAGTTGGTGGTGGAGGTGAGGAGGAAAGGGGATTCAGTGTTTGTCAGCGAGGCGTGGAAGAATAAGCTTCGGGCCCAGCTGAGAGGAGGCGAGGCATCCCAATAGCACGCATCGTCATTGCTACGACCATCCTCCTTGGCCGGTTTCTGGTTATTACAGTGACCGCCGCCGGGCTTTGCCGTTGCCGGGACGCTGAACTCTCCGGCACGCGGCGGGGGCTTCTTTGCTGCATTATTATTTTTTTTTTTTTATGCTTTGGTCTTTTTCACCGTTCCCCTAATTTTACGTAATTGAACGAAAATAACTATTTTTTATTTTGTTTACTTTTATTTTTCATGTAAACATAGTTTGTGTGTTAGGTTCATTAGGTTAGATAGGAATGACAAATTAAAACAACTGTCCGTATTTTTTTTTTGTTAGACAAAATTTTCTTATCTTTTCCCGTTGTAAAGTATGAACAAAACTTGAACCATGCAAAGGACACAACAATTTTACTTGATTCATCCTAACTGAGCTATATTTAAGAATCATACACCGACAATGTGTCGATGTATCAAATCCACTAAAATCACGTTGCTCTTTACAAAGTTTGAAGTGGACTCACTGCCCCTCTTGATTTACAACCATTCACAATTTGAGAACTCACTGCTCTCTCAATTAAAGCGTGCTCACTGTTTCTTCAAAAGATCCACTCGCAGTTTAAAGACTTGTAGGTTCCTTCATTATCACAAATGAATTCATCATCCTTTGTATGTAGATGATTTGTTGAAGTTCCACTTTCATTCACTGATGAATATTCTTTTACCGTAGGTGTATTGGGCAACTTTTAACTTTTGCGCAACCCTAGAATGATCGGTGCACTTCTCTAAGCCTGACACGCTTCTCCAAGTCTGACACGCAAGTGTCACCAAACCACTTGCCCAACACTTCCTTTTTTAACACAAAACTTTGGTGCCTCATATGCTTTTATGCTCAAACCAATATTGGCGTGCAACTATCAACTGACGTGCAACTATCAACTGGCGTGCAACTTATGAATAACTTTATACTTGCGCAACCAAACCTACTTGCACAACCGGAGCTTGAAAATTCTTTAAGTATTGAGCTTCGTTACGAATGAGGAGGGGTGAACCTCTATTTATAGGCATTTTGGGCACCCTGAGCGTCGTGCGTAAGTTTCCTCCCGGCGTGCAAGTCCTGCCGCCTAAGCCTCTGTCGCCCTAGTCACCTTGCGCGCCCAAACCAAAACTTGAGTGCCCTTATTTCCTTTGACATATTTTGATGTTCTGATCTTGAAAAACATATGGTGTGCAACTTTCCAATCCTCTAAGAAACTGGCGTGTAAGTCCCTTTGTCAAAAACACTCTTCTCCAATTGTCGATTTTGAGGCCCAAAAATTTGGTAAACATTGAAAAACAGCACCACCTTGTATATGTTCTTTTGTACCGCCTCTAGATCGACCATTCTTTTGACATAGTTCTTTGTCAACATAGGTTGTCAACAATATCTCTGGAAATTTACAAATCACCATACAAACCCTCTTTGTCAACAAACAAAACCTACTTTGTCAACAAACACAAACACCTCCAAAATGCTTCAATGTTACCTTGATGAATTTTTTCCCAACAATCTCATCCTTTGGGTTTGTTAACAACTTTTCTCATAACAATTCTCTGCACTTCTATACCTCACTAAAACTCTTTTTATCTTTATCCACCATTCGTCTCTTGCGATTTAGATAGCGACCAAAGATTCACTCACCACATACTCTAAGCCCACATGAGCAATGCTCGCCGTGAGAAACAAGAGTAAATGAAAAGTTCATCAATGACTCACTTCCATTCTGACACCAATTCTTAACACCAAATTGATAACCGCTTGCATCACAAACCTCAGCTGTCGTGATATATCTCCTTTGACCGATCACTGCTAGCATCGTCAAATTTAAAACTCATATTCCTTCTCCACTTCTTGGGTTCTTGTGTTGTCCAAGCTAAACTCTGGCTAATCACATTTCACACTGAAGAATTCTCATCATGTTTCTCCCCTTATCAGCTTCTTCACCTATCTCCATTAACTCCCCATATCTCGTTGTTCCACCTGTCAGCTTCTCCCTGTATCTTTGAAAAAGAAATTATCTACCCCTTGAATAGTACACTTTCTCCCCCTTTGTCAATGAACCCAAAGGTGACTCCTCTGTGGTCTACAACATGGTAAAGAACACATATCAGTACATTAGGGAAAACACACCATACCTCGGGGAGGGGGGATTCCACATCCACACTCTTTCAAGTGTGGGGAGTCGACTAGACTTCCAGAGCCAGCCGATGTCTCTCAAAAGCCTCATTGGGTAATGTCTTTGTCAGAATGTCGGCAACCTGTACCTCTATAGGTACATACTCCAACTTCATTAGCCCTTGCTCCACCTTCTCCTTGATAAAATGATATTTTATATCAACGTACTTTGTCCTTGAGTGATGAACTGGATTTTTTCTAAGATTGAGAGCACTCAAATTATCACATTGGATTCTGATCGGAGTGTAATGACCTAAAGTTTCATTAATGGAAAATCCCTCTTGATCCAGTTAATTGTCTCTTTATAAAAAAAATGTTTTTATAAGATGTCAACTTCTTTGGTTTTATGATAAGAGTTGTGACCGTTACTTTTATAGTCGTTGAACAGTGATCACATGATTAGTATAAATATAAGGCTTTAACGAACCTAATTTTTACTCAGACAAAGGAAGCGATGACCTCATCCAGTAGAATTGCCCCACACGAAGCTCATTTGTCGGAGCTCGGAAAAGAGGTGGCATCCTTGGGCTTCGCCCTTGACCAAGCCCAAGCTGAGCTTCATTATGTCAAGCTCGAACGTGACCGTCTACGGGAAAAGTGGAAGTTGATTGAAAATACCACTCGAGCGATGTTATCCGAGCCACCCCAAGAGTCTGTCACCATCGCACACCTTACCCTTAGGTCTTATGCGGTTGTTTTAAGGGGTTATGTAACAAATAAGTAGTACTATTTTCATGTACATTATTTTTGTATATAATAATGAATATAATTTCTAGTCATTTTTGATACATTGTAAATAGTTTTTAAAGTACAAATGGTGTTTTTAGTTATTATTTAATTAAGAAATCTATTTTATTAAATTAAGGGATTTTTGAATTAAATAATATTTTAATAAAATAATAATATTTTTATTAAATTAATTAAATATAAATGATCTTATAAATTTATGAATGCAATTAAAATGTTATATTAAGGTTTGAAAGCCATTTCTGTCAAAACCCGTGAATTTTCGATAAATGTTGGTTTTTATTTTAAAAGTGAAAATTAACATATTTAGAAATTTTTTTAGATAAAATAAATGTCATTTCTGGAATCAAGACGTCGAAATTATTCAATGGTGAATTTTTCATAATTTTCTAAGACAGTCAAATTTTTGGGTAAAAATTAAATACCGTTTAAATATATAATGTGTTTTATGACATCATAATGACCCAATGGTGATGTAATAAAATACCATAATCCTTATGTTCGGCCAATATATGCTTTGTCATTAAAATAATGTGATTTTGGGTTTGTTTGACTTACTTTTCAAAGCATTAATGAACCCCTCAAGACTTATTCAACACTTTGCCTTTTTAAATTAATTTCCATGGGAGTGTGACTCACCTCTACATAAGCAACCTTATTATTTTAATAAGTTCGGACCTTGGCCTTGTAAAATATTGTTTTCCTATTTCCTTTTCCAGAAACCATGGGAAAAAACCATGAGATGGTTTGTGGTTTGGATTAGTTTAATATAAGGGGTCCCAAACCTAAATAATAAAGAATTCTCTCACCTTTCCTATATAAACCCACCAAGCTCCCACTTCCTCCTCACTAAAATCCTTTGGAGTTCGTCCAACCTCTGCCCTACTCTCTCTAGAATCCTCCCAAGAAGCCTCTCACAAGCCTCTCTCTAGCCTTTGGAAGCACACTTCCAAGTAAGGGTTTTTTCTTCCTTTCTCTTTTTTTGTCAATTTTCTTTAAGTTGTATTGCCCTTTTAATTTCAATTATGAATGTTGGGGTATGGTTTCGCACCACCCCCATACTTCCCTCTTATTGTTTTAATGCTGGGAGACCCCTTTCTCTCTCATTAAATTCCTCCCATGTACACCCGTTACTATGCCTAAATTCCGAAAGGATCTTCTCTCTCTTCTTTTACATTCAAGCAATACTTTTGTATCATGAATCTAAATTCCATTTCAATTGTTGGGACATGTATCTATATGACCTCCTTACTGTCCATTACATGTAAATATGATGAGGAACCCCTTTCTCTTTCATCAACCTTTTTTTATGAATTTTTATGACACGCCGTTACGCTGCCGAAATCGCACCGATTTTCTAAGCCAATGTCATTGTGTAGTGAATACCATGCTCATTTCTCCATCAAGGGTATTAACCTTTATGCACATTTACTTATTGATTGTAAAGTTTCATGTATTAATTCCACATTCCTTTATCGTGGAATAAATGATTATGTTTTATGAATCCATGTTTTATGATCCATGTGGCACACTTATGCATGAAATGAAATGTTTAAGAAGGGTGCGCCCTTATAGCGCTCCAATGCATTGGGTAAAGTATAGTATCATGATACGTCATGTGCAATGAGTGTTGACTCATTCTAATTCAAGTGCAACGAGGGTTTACTCGTGCTTCATGTGCAATGAGGGTTTACTCATGCTCCATGTGCAATGAGCCTTGACTCATGCTAATTCAATGTTAAGTGTTGTTGCCACATTTCCATGTTATGATTATCATGCTTTATCATGCCTTTATGTTCATGTTTCTTTTATGCTCTATTGATATGCCTATTGTCTAACATGTATTGTACTCCTCATGTTATTCCATGTGTACTCCCTTACTGGGCTTTATAGCTCACCCTTTTCTTATGCATGTCCTCAGGTTATCCCATGCAATGCTAAGTACGAGGGAATGTAGTGGTCATGTGAAGGAAGTTTTCAATAAAGATGTTGTATTTCATATTTTAAGTTTTTATGTAATGATCCTAAGCCCCAAAGACACTAAACCTCTCGATATTCTTTGTTGTATCAAGTGAACTTTTATGTAATGAATCATGTTTAAGTTGTAATAAAAAGCAGGGTTGTCATAGTTGGTATCAGAGGATAGGTTTAGTTATTTTTGGGATTAGGAAAACCCTAGTAAAGCCTTAGATACAAGACTAAGTATAATAAAAAAATCCCTAAGATTTGGTAAATATTAAGTAAGTGGTTTATCAAACAAATACATCCCTGTCTGGATACGAGCAGGTAGAGGCGGCTCTGGCACAGATGTATCCTAGGGGTAAAACCCGAAAACACCGCTTTGAGCTAGACTCGAATGGGAACTGGTGCACGAAAATGGGTCTTGCTGCACTCTTAGTTACGACACTCCTGGGGGATATGTTTTGATAAATTCACAATCTTGGTATGAACCCTTATTAAGGGAAAAATGCCCCTAAGAATATATGTTAGAAAGTAGATCATGAAAATCCTAGATTGAATCCTATAGACTCATGAGTTAAAGAAATTAAAGTTTATTTATAAGTCATCAACTTTTGTCTTTGGATTACCCTTTATGTGTTACCCCTAACATTCCTTTTATTCCAGCCAATGGCCGGTAATAGGAGGACTCGGGCTAACAACCGTTGTGAAGATCAGTGTGATGATTGTACTAATGAGATGCCCAATCCAATGGGAGTGAGAATCGCAAACTTTGTCACGCTTCTCTCTCAGCTAACTCAAGTTTTGAATAGAAACACGGTTCAAGATGAACGTTCAACCCCCCCTAAGAAAGAACAAGTCGCTATCGAGAGATTCATGAGACAAAGGCCTCCTACTTTTAGTGGATCATCCGATCCCACTATCGCTGAACAATGGATCAACTCCATTGAAAAGATATTCTCCATCCTCCAATGTTCTGAACAAGAGAAGGTTCTCCTGGTGGCTTATCTTATGGAGGGTGAAGCTGATCAATGGTGGACGTTGATCAAAAATACGAAGCCTGAGGAGGAGATCGAGGCTTTGGAATGGAAGGAATTCCGAAAGATGTTTTTCGATAAATATTTTCCGCGCACCCTCCATCTTAAGATGGAAAGAGACTTCCTTTCCCTCAAGCAAAAGGATGGAGAATCTGTGGGAGCGTACGAGGAAAACTTCACAAGACTTGCACGATACGCTTCCGGCTTTGTCGTTACCCCTGAATGCAAGGTTGACCGCTTCTTTGGTGGGCTGAAGCCTAGCTTGCGGAAAGCATTAGCGATCCGTGACTTCGATAGCTATGAAGAAATTCTCCGATGTGCCCTCAAGGTCAAAATGGAGATCGGAGAATCACAGGGGTATCATGGGGACAAGAAGCTTAAGGTGGACTTCAATGCTGGTGGTCCGATGGATAAATCCAACGACGCTAAGAAGTTCCAGCACCCCACTTGCCAAAAGTGTGGAAAGAAGCACCCTAGAAATTGCCTTAAGGGGAAAAGAAAATGCTTCAGGTGTGGAAGAGAAGGGCACCTAGCTATTAACTGTCGGCAAGAAGGACCCGCGGCTGCGACAGAGGAGAGGAACGCTCCATTCGAACCTCAACGCGTTGTTCAATGCTACAAATGCAAAGAACCGGGTCATTTTGCAAATCAGTGCCCTAATCCAAGGGTTATCGGAGGCAACCAACAACCTCCAAGACATGAAGGAAGAGCTTTTGCCATCACTTCTGCCGAAGTGAAACCCGACAATGAAGTGGTGACAGGTACGCTAGTTATTCATTCAAGAATAGCGAACATACTTTTTGATTCAGGTTCTACGCATTATTTTATATCTCTAAAGTTTAGTAGAACAATCTCAGCACCACCACAAATCATGGAAGTAAAGATGTCGGTGAGTACGGAAAATGGGGCAATCATTGCATCCCATGAATATAAGTCCTCCCCTGTTATAATCTGTGGATTGAATTTCCTGGCGAACCTCGTCATACTCCCTTTGGTGGAATTTGATGCAATTCTTGGCATGGATTGACTTTCCTTATATAGAGCCAATATAAATTGTCGGGAGAGGGAAATCACACTCCATATGGAGAATCGACCCCCGATTCTTTACAAGTGTCAGGAGGAAGATGAATCTCCTTTAGCTCTATCATCTCAAGCATGGATATTACTGCCCTATGAGCATGCGTATCTGTCTTAGATGATTGAGTCCAAGGAAGAAACCATCCTTGAAGAAATGCCTATTGTGAGGGAATTCGCTGAAGTGTTTCCCGGGGAATTTCCTGGTCTTCCTCCAAGAAGAGATGTTGAGTTCTCAATTGAACTTATACCTGGGGCGCTACCAATATCCAAAACTCCATATAGAATGGATGTTATTGAGATTAAGGAGCTAAAGAAATAACTACAGGAGAATCTGGATAAAGGGTTTATACGCCCAAGTGCTTCACCATGGAGTGCACCAGTCCTCTTCGTCAAGAAGAAGGATGGGTCAATGCGGATTTGCATCGATTATCGTGAACTTAACAAAATCACGATAAAGAAAAAGTATCCACTCCCACGAATTGATGACTTGTTCGATCAGTTGCGTGGAGCACAATACTTCTCCAAGGTGGACTTGTGGTCGAGATATTATCAAGTAAGGGTGAAGAAGGAAGATATCCACAAAACTACTTTTCGTACAAGGTACGAGCACTATGAATTCATAGTAATGCCTTTCAGACTCACCAATGCTCCAGAAATATTCATGGACTTGATGAATAGAGTTTTTAGAGATTACCTTGACAAATTTTTGGTAGTCTTTATAGATGATATTCTAATATACTCCAAAACCAAGGAGGACCATGAGAGCATTTAAGAACTGTACTGGAGACTTTGCATAAGGAGAAGCTCTATGCAAAGTACAGAAAGTGTGAGTTCTGGTTGAAGGAGGTCTCATTCTTGGGCCATATCATCACAAGCAATGAGATATCTGTGGATCCCTCCAAAATAGATGCAATTGAGGGATGTCCAAGGCCAACATCGGTAACCGATATCCGTAGCTTCTTGGGGTTAGCTGGATATTATCGATGATTTGTGAGAAATTTCTCACGATTGTCCAACCCTCTTACCAAGCTAAATCGAAAGGGAGTAAAGTTTTCTTGGAGTGATGAATGCGAAGAAAGCTTCAAGGAGTTGAAAAGGAGGCTTATCACTGCACCTGTGCTCACTTTACCCACAAGTGGGGAGCTTTTTGTGGTATTCAGTGATGCTTCAAAGAAGGTCTTAGGATGTGTGCTGATGCAGAATGATAAAGTGATATCCTATGCCTCAAGGCAGTTGAAAATGCATGAGCGAAACTATCCAACACATGATATGGAGTTGGTGGCTGTGATCTTTGCCTTGAAAATCTGGCGACATTATCTCTATGGAGAGAAATGTGAGATATATACTGACCACAAGAGTCTTAAATATATATTCACACAGAAAGAGATTAATATGCGCCAGAGAAGATGGATAGAGCTCATCAAGGATTATGACTATTCAATACATTACCACCCTGGGAAATCGAACAAGGTGGCAGATGCCCTAAGTAGAAAGGATCCAACAATTCTATCAATGATGAAAATTGAGAAGGATCCAATCTTCTTAGACTTGATGAAGATGGATGTGGGAATCATAAACAAGGGAACATCATCAATCCTTTCACAAATGATTGCTCAACCATCTCTTTTGGAAAGGTTAAAGGATGCTCAAAAGGATGATGTGGGAATTCAAGAAAAAGTGGAAGCTATCAAAAATGGGAAATCCTCGGAGTTTAATGTTAATGAAGAAGGAATTGTGCGGTTTGGGAAAAGACTATGTGTTCCATCAAGTCCGGAGCTGAAGAAGGTACTTTTGGATGATGCACATAGTTCAAATTTCTCTATTCACCCAGGGAGCACAAAGATGTATCGAGATCTCCGAGAAAACTTTTGGTGGGATAATATAAAGAAGGAGATCACCGAATATACATCAAAGTGCCTAGTGTGTCAGCAAGTGAAGGTAGAGAGGCAGAAGTCTAAGGGGATGATGCAACTATTGCCCATACCAGAATGGAAATGGGAGAACATCACTATGGACTTTGTCACCGGACTTCCAAGGACATCCAAAGGCAAAAATGCAATCTGGGTTGTTGTGGATCGTATTACAAAGACTGCACACTTCATTGCTATTCGGGAGGATTTATCATTGGATCAACTAACACGGATATATATTAGGGAAGTGGTAAGGTTGCATGGAGTACCACTATCTATTGTATCTGACCGAGATCCAAGATTCACCTCTAAGTTTTGGAAGAGTCTTCAACATGCTCTGAATACTGAAATAAACTTCAGTACAGCCTATCATCCTCAAACTGATGGCCAATCCGAGTGGACTATCCAAACACTTGAGGATATATTGAGAGCGTGCTCAATGGAATTTAATGGAGGATGGGATCAACATCTTCCTCTGGTTGAGTTCTCTTATAATAACAGTTTCCACTCAAGCATCCAAATGGCACCATATGAAGCCCTGTATGGGAAAAGGTACAGAACACTGGCATGTTGGGATGAGGTCGGTGAACGTAAGCTGCTTGGACCAGAAATGGTCAAAGAAATGGTAGATAAGGTGAAAACCATTCAGTAGCATATCAAGGCAGCCCAGAGTCGACAGAAGAGTTATGCAGATAATCGTCGACGAGACCTTGAGTTTAAAGTTGGAGACATGGTGTTTTTACGCATATCTCCGTGGAAGAAGGTCATGAGGTTTGGAAAGAAAGGGAAGTTAAGTCCAAGGTACATCGGCCCCTTCGAGATTCTTGATCGTGTTGGGGCTGTGGCCTATCGACTAGCACTTCCACCTACTATGGCCAAGGTGCATGATGTCTTTCATGTATCCCTCTTAAGTAAGTACATACTGGACCCTTCAAATGTACTCTCTTCCGAGGTGGTACAATTGGAAGATGATCTTTCTTATGAGGAGCAACCAGTGAAGATCTTAGATCGTAGAGAAAAAGTTCTACGAAATAAGACAATGCCCCTCGTCAAGGTGTTGTGAAGAAACCACAAGTTTGAAGAAGCAACTTGGGAGTCGGAGGATATGATGAAGCTGAGTTACCCACATTTGTTTTAGTGTGGGAAAAGGAAAATTTCGAGGGCGAAATTTCTTAAGGGGGGAATATTGTAATGACCCAAAGTTTCATTAATGGAAAATTCCTCTTGATCCAGTTAATTGTCTCTTTATAAAAAAAATGTTTTTATAAGATGTCAACTTCTTTGGTTTTATGATAAGAGTTGTGACCATTACTTTTATAGCCGTTGAAAAGTGATCACATGATTAGTATAAATATAAGGCTTTAACGAACCCAATTTTTACTCAGACAAAGGAAGCGATGGCCTCATCCAGTAGAATTGCCCCATACGAAGCCCATTTGTCGGAGCTCGGAAAATAGGTGGCATCCTTGGGCTTCACCCTTGACCAAGCCCAAGATGAGCTTCATTATGTCAAGCTCGAACATGAACGTCTACGGGAAAAGTGGAAGTTGATTGAAAATACCACTCGAGCGATGTTATCCGAGCCACCCCAAGAGTCTTTCACCATCGCACACCTTACCCTTAGGTCTTATGCGGCTGTTTTAAGGGGTTATTTAACAAATAAGTAGTACTATGTTCATGTACATTATTTTTGTATATAATAATGAATATAATTTCTAGTCATTTTTGATACATTGTAAATAGTTTTTAAAGTACAAATGGTGTTTTTAGTTATTATTTAATTAAGAAATCTATTTTATTAAATTAAGGGATTTTTGAATTAAATAATATTTTAATAAAATAATAATATTTTTATTAAATTAATTAAATATAAATTATCTTATAAATTTATGAATGCAATTAAAATGTTATATTAAGGTTTGAAAGCCATTTCTGTCAAAACCCATGAATTTTCGATAAATATTGGTTTTTATTTTAAAAGTGAAAATTAACATATTTAGAAATTTTTTTCGATAAAATAAATGTCATTTCTAGAATCAAGACGTCGAAATTATCCAATGGTGAATTTTTCATAATTTTCTGAGACAGTCAAAATTTTGGGTAAAAATTAAATACCGTTTAAATATATAATGTGTTTTATGACATCATAATGACCCAATGGTGATGTAATAAAATACCATAATACTTATGTTCAGCCAATATATGTTTTTTCATTAAAATAATGTGATTTTGGGTTTGTTTGACTTACTTTTCAAAGCATTGGTGAACCCCTCAAGACTTATTCAACACTTTGCCTTTTTAAATTAATTTCCATGGGAGTGTGACTCACCTACACATAAGAAAACTTATTATTTTAATAAGTTCGGACCTTGGAATTTTAAAATATTGTTTTCCTCTTTCCTTTTCCAGAAACCATGGGCAAAAACCATGGGATGGTTTGTGGTTTGGATTAGTTTAATATAAGGGGTCCCAAACCTAAATAATAAAGAATTATCTCACTTTTCCTATATAAACCCACCCAAGATCCCACTTCCTCCACACTAAAATCCATTGAAGTTCGTCCAAACTCTGCCCTAATATCTCTAGAATCCTCCCAAGGTGCTTCAAGCTCCCAAGAAGCCTCTCACAATCCTCTCTCTAGCCTTTGGAAGCACACTTCCAAGTAAGAGTTTTTTCTTCCTTTCTCTTTTTTTTTAAATTTTGTTTAAGTTGTATTTCCCTTTTAATTTCAATTATTAATGTTGGGGTATGGTTTCTCACCTCCCCCATACTTCCCTCTTATTGTTTGAATGGTGGGAGACCCCTTTCAAGCAATACTTTTGTATCATGAATCTAAATTCCATTTCAATTGTTGGGACATGTATCTATATGAACTCCTTACTATCCATTACATGTAAATATGATGAGGATCCCCTTTCTCTCTCATCAACTGTTTTTATGAATTCTTATGTCACGCCGTTAAGCTGCCGAAATCGCACCGATTTTCTAAGCCAATGTCATTGTGTAGTGAATACCATGCCCATTTCTCCATCAAGGGTATTCACCTTTATGCACATTTACTTATTGATTATAAAGTTTCATGTATTAATTCCACATTACTTTATCGTGGAATAAATTATTATGTTTTATGAATCCATGTTTTATGATCCATGTGGCACACTTATGCATGAAATGAAATGTTTAAGAAGGGTGCGCCCTTATAGTGCTCCAATGCATTGGGTAAAGTATAGTATCATGATACGTCATGTGCAATGAGTGTTGACTCATGATAATTCAAGTGAAACGAGTGTTTACTCGTGCTTCATGTGAAATGAGGGTTTACTCATGCTCCATGTGCAATGAGCCTTGGCTCATGCTAATTCAATGTTAAGTGTTGTTGCCACATTTCCATGTTATGATTATCATGCTTTATCATGACTTTATGTTCAAGTTTTTTTTATGCTCTATTGATATGCCTATTTTCTAACATGTATTGTACTCCTCATGTTATTACATGTGTACTCCTTTATTGGGCTTTATAGCTCACCCTTTTCTTATGCATGTCCTCAGGTTATCCCATGCAATGCTAAGTATGAGGGAATGTAGTGGTCATGTAAAGGAAGTTTTCAATAAAGATGTTGTATTTCATGTTTTATGTTTTTATGTAATGATCCTAAGCCCCAAAGACACTAAACCTCTCGATCTTCTTTGTTGTATCAAGTTAAGTTTTATGTAATGAATCATGTTTAAGTTGTAATAAAAAGCAGGGTTGTCATAGTTGGTATCAGAGGATAGGTTTAGTTATTTTTGGGATTAGGAAAACCCTAGTAAAGCCTTAGATACAAGACTAAGTATAATAAAAACATCCCTGAGATTTGGTATATACTAAGTAAGTGGTTTATGAAACAAATACATCCCTGTCTGGATAGGAGCATATAGAGGCGGCTCTGACACAGATGTATCATAGGGATAAAACCCGAAAACACCGCTTTGAGCTAGACTCGAACGAGAACTGGTGCACGAAAACGGACCTTGCTGCACTCTTGGTTACGACACTCCCGAGGGATATGTTTTGATAAATTCACAATCTTGGTATGAACCCTTATTAAGTGAAAAATGCCCCTAAGAATATATGTTAGAAAGTAGATCACGAAAAGCCTAGATTGAATCCTATAGACTCATGAGTTAAAGAAATTAAAGTTTATTTATAAGTCATCAACTTTTGTCTTTGGATTACCCTTTATGTGTTACCCCTAGCTTTCCTTTTATTCCAGCCAATGGCCGGTAATAGGAGGACTCGGGCTAACAACCATTGTGAAGATCAGTGTGATGATTGCACTAATGAGATGCCCAATCCAATGGGAGTGGGAATCGCGAACTTTGTCACACTTCTCTCTTAGCTAACTCAAGTTTTGAATAGAAACACGGGTCAAGAGGAACGTTCAACCCCCCCTAAGAAAGAAGAAGTCGCTATCAAGAGCTTCATGAGACAAAGGCCTCCTACTTTTAGTGGATCATCCGATCCCACGATCGCTGAACAATGGATCAACTCCATTGAAAAGATATCCTCCATCCTCCAATGTTATGAACAAGAGAAGGTTCTCCTGGCGGCTTATCGTATGGAGGGTGAAGTTGATCAATGGTGGACGTTGATCAAAAATACGAAGCCTGAGGAGGAGATCGAGGCTTTGGAATGGAAGGAATTCCAGAATATGTTTTTCGGTAAATATTTTCCGCGCACCCTCCATCTTAATATGGAAAGGGACTTACTTTCCCTCAAGAAAAAGGATGAAGAATCTGTGGGAGTGTATGAGGCAAACTTCCCAAGGCTTGCACGATACGCTTTAGTTTTTGTCGTTACCCCCGAATTCAAGGTTTGCCACTTCTTTGGTGGGCTGAAGCTTAGCTTGCGGAAAGTATTAGCGATCCGTGACTTCGACAACTATGAGGAAATTGTCTGATGTGCCCTCAAAGTCGAAATGGAGATCAGATAATCACAAGGGTATCATGGGGACAAGAATCATAAGGTGGACTTCAATGCTGGTGGTCCGATGGATAAATTCAACGACGCTAAGAAGTTCCAGCACCCCACTTGCCAAAAGTGTGGAAAGAATCACCCTGGAAATTGTCTTAAGGGGATGAGAAAATGCTTTAGGTGTGGAAGAGAAGGGCACCTAGCTATTAACTGTTGGTAAGAAGGACCCGCGGCTGTGACAGAGGAGAGGAACGCTCCGTTCGAACCTCAATGCGTTGTTCAATGCTACAAATGCAAAGAACCGGGTCATTTTGCAAATCAGTGCCCTAATCCAAGGGTTATCGGAGGCAACCAACAACCTCCAAGACATCAAGGAAGATATTTTTCCGCCACTTCTGCCGAAGTGAACCCCGACAACGAAGTGGTGAAAAGTATGCTAGTTATTCATTCTAGAATAGCAAACGTACTTTTTGATTCAGGTTCTACGCATTATTTTATATCTCGAAAGTTTAGTAGAACAATCTCAGCACCACCACAAATCATGGAAGTAAAGCTGTCGGTGAGTACGGCAAATGGGGAAATCATTGCATCCCATGAATATAAGTCCTCCCCTGTTATAATCTGTGGATTGAATTTCCCAGCGAACCTCGTCATACTCCCTTTGGTGGAATTTGATGCAATTCTTGGCATGGATTGACTTTCCTTATATAGAGCCAACATAAATTGTCGGGAGAGGGAAATCACACTCCATATGGAGAATCGACCCCCGATTCTTTACAAGTTTTAGGAGGAAGATGAATCTCCTTTCGCTCCATCATCTCAATCATGGATATTACTGCCCTATGAGCATGCATATCTGGATCAGATGATTGAGTCCAAGGAAGAAACCATCCTTGAAGAAATGCCTATTGTGAGGGAATTTGCTGAAGTGTTTCCCGAGGAACTGCCTGGTCTTC
Source organism: Viscum album (assembly GCA_963277665.1). Classification (NCBI taxonomy): domain Eukaryota; kingdom Viridiplantae; phylum Streptophyta; class Magnoliopsida; order Santalales; family Viscaceae; genus Viscum; species Viscum album. The sequence continues at coordinate 360,171,169 of OY728138.1, forward strand.
CTCTAAGAAGAGATATTGAGTTCTCAATTGAACTTATACCTGGGGCGCTACCAATATCCAAGACTCCATATAGAATGGCTGTTGTTGATCTTGAAGAGCTGAAGAAACAACTACAGGAGAATCTGGATAAAGGGTTTATACGCCCAAGTGCTTCACCATGGGGTGCACCGGTCCTCTTCGTCAAGAAGAAGGATGGGTGAATGCGGCTTTTCATCGATTATCGTGAACTTAACAAAATCACGATAAAGAAAAAGTATCCACTCCCACAAGTTGATGACTTGTTTGATCAGTTGCGTGGAGCACAATACTTCTCCAAGGTGGACTTGCGGTTGGGATTTTATCAAGTAAGGGTGAAGAAGGAAGATATCCCCAAGAATGCTTTTTGTACATGGTATGGGCACTATGAATTCATAGTAATGCCTTTAGGATTCACCAATTCTCCAGCAATATTCATGGACTTGATGAATAGAGTCTTTAGAGATTACCTTGAAAAATTTGTGGTAGTCTTTATAGATGATATTCTAATATACTCCAAAACCAAGGAGGACCATGAGGAGCATTTAAGAACTGTACTGGAGACTTTGCGTAAGGAGAATCTCTATGCAAAGTACAACAAGTGTGATTTCTGGTTGAAGTAGGTCTCATTCTTAGGCCATATCATCACAAGAAATGGGATATCTGTGGATCCCTCCAAAACAGATGCAATTGAGGGATGACCGAGGCCAACATCGGTAACCGATATCCGTAGCTTCTTGGGGTTAACTGGATATTATCGATGATTTGTGAGAAATTTCTCATGATTTTCCAACCCTCTTACCAAGCTAACTTGAAAGGGAGTAAAGTTTTCTTGGAGTGATGAATGCAAAGAAAGCTTCAAGGAGTTGAAAATGAGGCTTATCACTGCAACCGTGCTCACTTTACCCACAAGTGGGGAGATTTTTGTGGTATCCAGTGATACTTCAAAGAAGGGCTTAGGATGTGTGCTGATGCATAATGATAAAGTGATATCCTATACCTCAAGGCAGTTGAAAATCCATGAGTGAAACTATCTAACACATGATCTGGAGTTGGCGGCTGTGATCTTTGCCTTGAAAATCTGGCGGCATTATCTCTATAGAGAGAAATGTGAGATATATACTGACCACAAGAGTATTAAATATATATTCACACAGAAATAGCTTAATATGTGACAGAGAATATGGATAGAGCTCATCAAGGATTATGACTGTTCAATACATTACCACCCTGGGAAAGAGAACAAGGTGGCGGATGCCCTAAGTGGAAAGGATCCAGCGATTCTATCAATGATGAGAATTTAGAAGGATCCAATCTTCTTAGACTTGATAAAGATGGATGTGGGAATCATAAAAAAGGGAACATCATCAATCCTTTCACAAATGATTGCTCAACCATATCTTTTGGAAAGGTTAAAGGATGCTCAAAAGGATGATGTGGGAATTCAAGAAAAAGTGGAAGCTATCAAAAAGAGGAAATCCTCAGAGTTTAATGTTAATGAAAAGGAATTGTGCGGTTTGGGAAAAGACCATGTGTTCCATCAAGTCCAGAGCTGAAGAAGGAACTTTTGGATGATGCACATAGTTCAAATTTCTCTATTCGCCCAGGGAGCACAAAGATGTATCGAGATCTCCGAGAAAACTTTTGATGGGATAATATGAAGAAGGAGATCACCGAATATACATCAAAGTGCCTGGTGTGTCATCAAGTGAAGGCAGAGAGGCAGAAGTCTAAGGGGATGATGCAACCATTTCCCATACCAGAATGGAAATGGGAGAACATCACTATGGACTTTGTCACCAGACTTCCGAGGACATCCAAAGGCAACAATGCAATCTGGGTTGTTGTGGATCGTCTTACAAAGACTGCACACTTTATTGCTATTCGAGAGGATTTCTCATTGGATCAACTGGAACAGATATATATTAGTGAAGTGGTAAGGTTTCATGGAGTACCACTATCTATTGTGTCTGACCGAGATCCAAGATTCACCTATAAGTTTTGGAAGAGTCTTCAACATGCTCTGAATACTGAACTAAACTTCAGTACGGCCTATCATCCTCAAACTGATGGCCAATCCGAGCGGACTATCCAAACACTTGAGGATATGTTGAGAGCATGCTCAATGGACTTTAAAGGAGGATGGGATCAACATCTTCCTCTGGTTGAGTTCTCTTATAATAACAGTTTCCACTCAAGCATCCAAATGGCACCATATGATGCCCTGTATGGGAAAAGGTGCAGAACAACGACATGTTGGGATGAGGTCGGTGAACGTAAGCTGCTTGGATCAGAAATGGTCGAAGAAATGGTGGATAAGGTGAAAACCATTCAACAACATATCAAGGAAGCCTAGAGTCGACAGAAGAGTTATGCAGATAATCGTCGATGAGACCTTGAGTTTAAAGTTGGAGACATGGTGTTTTTACGCATATCTCCGTGGAAGAAGGTCATTAGGTTTGGAAAGAAAGGGAAGTTTAGTCCAAGGTACATCGGCCCCTTCGAGATTCTTGATCGTGTTGGGGCTGTGGCCTATCGACTAGCACTTCCACCAACTATGGCCAAGGTGCATGATGTCTTTCATGTATCCCTCTTAAGGAAGTACATACCGGACCCTTCACATGTACTCTCTTCCGAGGTGGTACAATTGGAATATGATCTTTCTTATGAAGAACAAACAGTGAAGATCTTAGATCATAGAGAAAAAGTTCTACGAAATAAGACAATTCCCCTCGTCAAGGTGTTGTGGAGAAACCACAAGTTTGAAGAAGCGACTTGGGAGTCGGAGGATATGATGAAGCTGAGTTACCCAAATTTGTTTTATTATGGGAAAAGGAAAATTTCGAGGGTGAAATTTCTTAAGGGGGGAATATTGTAACGACCCAAAGTTTCATTAATGGAAAATCCCTCTTGATCCAGTTAATTGTCTCTTTATAAAAAAAATGTTTTTATAAGATGTCAACTTCTTTGGTTTTATGATAAGAGTTGTGACCGTTACTTTTATAGCTGTTGAATAGTGATCACATGATTAGTATAAATATAAGGCTTTAACGAACCCAATTTTTACACAGACAAAGGAAGCGATGGCCTCATCCAGTAGAATTGCTCCATATGAAGCCCATTTTTCGGAGCTCGAAAAAGAGGTGGCATCCTTGGGATTCTCCCTTGACCAAGCCCAAGCTGAGCTTCATTATGTCAAGCTCGAACGTGACCGTCTACGGGAAAAGTGGATGTTGATTGAAAATACCACTCAAGCGATGTTATCCGAGCCACCCCAAGGGTCTGTCACCATCGTACACCTTACCCTTAGGTCTTATGCGCCCGTTTTAAGGGGTTATGTAACAAATAAGTAGTACTATGTTCATGTACAATATTTTTTTATATAATAATGAATATAATTTCTAGTCATTTTTGATACATTGTAAATAGTTTTTAAAGTACAAATGATGTTTTTAGTTATTATTTAATTAAGAAATCTATTTTATTAAATTAAGGGATTTTTGAATTAAATAATATTTTAATAAAATAATTACATTTTCATTAAATTAATTAAATATAAATGATCTTATAAATTTATGAATGCAATTAAAATGTTATATTAAGGTTTGAAAGCCATTTCTGTCAAAACCCGTGAATTTTCGATAAATGTTGGTTTTTTATTTTAAAAGTGAAAATTAACATATTTAGAAATTTTTTTAGATAAAATAAATGTCATTTCTGGAATATATACATCGAAATTATCCAACGGTGAATTTTTCATAATTTTCTGAGACAGTCAAATTTTTGGGTAAAAATTAAATACCATTTAAATATATAATGTGTTTTATGACATCATAATGACCCAATGTTGATGTAATAAAATACCATAATCCTTATGTTCTGACAATATATGTTTTTTAATTAAAATAATGTGATTTTGGGTTTGTTTGACTTACTTTTCAAAGCATTAGTGAACCCCTCAAGACTTATTCAACACTTTGCCTTTTTAAATTAATTTCCATGGGAGTGTGACTCACCTCCACATAAGCAACCTTATTATTTTAATAATTTCGGACCTTAGCCTTGTAGAATATTGTTTTCCTCTTTCCTTTTCCAGAAAACATGGGCAAAAACCATGGGATGGTTTGTGGTTTGGATTAGTTTAATATAAGGGGTCCCAAACCTAAATAATAAAGAATTCTCTCACCTTTCCTATATAAACCCACCCAAGCTCCCACTTCCTCCTCACTAAAATCCTTTGGAGTTCGTCCAAACTCTGCCCTACTCTCTCTATAATCCTCCCAAGGTTCCCGAAGCTCCCAAGAAGCCTCTCACAAGCCTCTCTCTAGCCTTTGGAAGCACACTTCCAAGTAAGGGGTTTTTCTTCCTTTCTCTTTTTTGTCAATTTTCTTTAAGTTGTATTGCCCTTTTAATTTCAATTATGAATGTTGGGGTATGGTTTCTCACCTCCCCCATACTTCCCTCTTATTGTTTGAATGGTGGGAGACCGCTTTCTCTCTCATTAAATGCCTCTCATGTACACCCGTTACTATGCCTAAATTTCGAAAGGAACTTCTCTCTTCTTTTACATTCAAGAAATACTTTTGTATCATGAATCTAAATTCTATTTCAATTGTTGGTACATGTATCTATATGACCTCCTTACTGTACATTACATATAAATATGACGAGGAACCCCTTTCTCTCTCATCAACCTTTTTTATGAATTCTTATGTCACGCCATTACGCTGCCGAAATTGCACCGATTTTCTAAGCCAATGTCATTGTGTAGTGAATACCATGCCCATTTCTCCATCAAGGGTATTCACCTTTATTCACATTTACTTATTGATTGTAAAGTTTCATGTATTAATTCCACATTCCTTTATCGTGGAATAAATGATTATGTTTTATGAATCCTTGTTTTATGATCCATGTGGCACACTTATGCATGAAATGAAATGTTTAAGAAGGGTGCGCCCTTATAGTGCTCCAATGCATTGGGTAAAGTATAGTATCATGATACATCATGTGAAATGAGTGTTGAATCATGCTAATTCAAGTGAAATGAGGGTTTACTCGTGCTTCTTGTGCAATGAGGGTTTACTCATGCTCCATGTGCAATGAGCCTTGGCTCATGCTAATTCAATGTTAAGTGTTGTTGCCACATTTCCATGTCGTGATTATCATGCTTTATCATGCCTTTATGTTCATGTTTCTTTTATGATACATTGATATTCCTATTGTCTAACATGTATTTTACTCCTCATGTTATTCCATGTGTACTCCCTTACTGGGCTTTATAGCTCACCCTTTTCTTATGCATGTCCTCAGGTTATCCCATGCAATGCTAAGTACGAGGGAATGTAGTGGTCATGTAAAGGAAGTTTTCAATAAAGATGTTGTATTTCATGTTTTAAGTTTTTATGTAATGATACTAAGCCCCAAAGACACTAAACCTCTCAATCTTCTTTGTTGTATCAAGTGAAGTTTTATGTAATGAATCATGTTTAAGTTGTAATAAAAAGAAGGGTTTTCATACGGAGACTTCACTTCAATGCTCATATCATCAAGATGATTCTTCATCCACAATAATTGTGTGCAAGCTTGAGTGGCCGCAATATACTCAGTTTCCGTAGTGCTCAATGAAATGTAATCTTGTTTTTTTCTCAACCAAGAAATATACAATCCACCAAGATAAAAAGAACCTCCTGACATTGATTTTCTATCGTCTGCTGAATCAACCTAATCTGTATCATGTTCATCAGATTACACATGATCAAATAAGTGGACTATATTGCACCCTATAGTGAACAAATGTGTCTTCTAGTAAACATACATGTCTATTCCAACCCATTTTTCAATATAGTATTCCAAAAATAACATTCATCTTTAAAATAACATTCTCTTTGGATTTCCCCCTTTCCACAACCTTGTTACCATCATTCCTCTTTTCATATGCAACCAAGGTACTATGAAAATTGTACAGTGTAAACTCTTTCGAATCTTTATCTTCTAGTACTGTAACTTTCAGATTGAACCGATGAGTAAATTTTCTCAAGATATGCTTCACTATCTTTATGTATTCAATGACTTCACCAAGACCTCGCATGTCTTCCATAACAATGTTTACCCTATCAAAGAACACATCAACAGACTCATTCAGATTCATTCTAAGATCTTCATACTTATTCCACAACACTTGCAGCTTTGCTTTTCTGACCTTTGAATCTCCTTCATATATGTTCAAAAGTTTTTCCCACATGACATGTGATGTTTTACATGACATCACTTTTTTATAGATAGCATTGGATTGGGATCCCCCTAAATCATTGATTCCCTTGGCGTTAACATCCAATTATCTTTTCTCGGCTTCTGATAATACACCACTATTAATATCGACTGTTATACCATGCATTGCTGCTGTAAACACATCCATTCCCAAAGATCGGAAGTAGTGCTGCATCTGATTCTTCCATAACTGAATGTTGTTCCCGTCGATGATCGAAATCCCTTTATGACTGGTGACCTCCATTGACATAGAAACACTAATATCAACCTTTGATCTGATACCAATTGTTAGGTCCACTAGGTTAGATACCCTGAGAGGGGGGGGGGGTGAATCAGGGTATGACAGATTAAAACAACTGCCCCTATTGATCTTGTTTCGTTATTAGACAAAACTCTCTCTTCTCTTCTTCCTATTGCAGAGTATAAACAAAACTTAAAGCATGCAAAGGACACATCAATTTTACTTGGTTCACCCTCACTGGAATACGTACAAGGATCATACACTGACAAAATGTTGATGTACCAAATCCATTAAAAGCACACTGCTGTTTACAAAGTTTGAAGTGGACTCACTATCCCTCCCGGTTTGCAACCATTCACAATTTGAGAACTCACTGCTCTCTCAACTGAAGTGTGCTCACTACTTCTTCAGAAGATCCACTCACAGTTTAAAGACTCATATGCCCCTTCATTATAAAAAATGAATGCATATTCTTCTATATGTAGATTCTATGCTGAAGTTCCACTTTCATTCACTAATGAATACTCCTTTACCACAGGTGTACTGGGCAACTTTCAACTTTCACGCAACCCTATAATGATCGGTGTGCTTCTCTAAGCTTGTCTCACTTCTCCATGCCTGGTGAGAAAGTGTCACCAAACCACTTGCATGAAACTCCCTTCTTTAACACAAAACTTGGCCGCCTCACACACTTTTACGCCCAAAACAATATTGGCATGAAACTATCAACTGACGTGTAACTTATGAATAACTTTATACTTGCGCGACCAAACCACCACTTGTGCGACCAAACCTACTTGCGCGACCGGTGCTTGAAAATTATCTAAGTTTTGAGCTTTGTTATGAATGAGGAGGGGTGGAACTCTATTTATAGGCATTTTGGGAACCCTGAGTGCCACACACAAGTTTCATCCCAGCGCGCAAGTCCATCCACTTAAGCCTCTGTCGCCCTAGTCACCTTGCATGCCCAAACCAAAACTTGGACACCTCTCTTTCCTTTTCCATATTTTGATGTTCTATTCTTGAAAAACATATGGCGCTCAACTTTCCAAGCCTCTAAGAAACTGGCATGCAAGTCATTTTTCCAAAAACACTCTTCTCCATTTGTCGATTTTAAGGCCCAAAAATTTGGCAAACACTAAAAAATGACGCCACCTTGTATCTGTTATTTTGTACCATCTCCAGATCGACCATTCCTTTGATATGGTTCTTTTTCAACATAGGTTTTCAACAATATCTCTGGAACTTTACAAATCACCATGGAAACCCTCTTTGTCAACAAACAAAACCTGCTTTGCCAACAAACACAGACGCCTAAAAAATGCTTCAATGTTACCTTGAGAGATTTTTGCCCAACATTGTGCATAAAAATTCTACTGAAGAATTTTATTCTAATTACTTCCATTTTTAATTTTTATTCCTTCATTATATTATTGTTTTAATCCTACCCTCGGGGAGTATCTATGATGTCTCAGCTTTGAGTTTGATCGTTTACTTCTAATTGTTATTGGATTTTTGTTATATTCCCCCATTTTTTGAAATATTCTTCTTTTACTCATTTAATTACTAATTTAATTTTTTTTTATTTTTCATATAATACTTATTAACGGGGTTGAGAGGGAATTTTTTGGGGATATTTATGAAGAATATGATTGTTTGCAAAATATTTGTCAGAGCATCCAATGAAAACAGAATTGAAAATATAAGTAGGATAAATAGAATCAACACACACATTTTTTTAATGTGAAAAATCCCTACAATGCGGAATATTAAAAAATCACAGAACTTAAAAAATCCAACTAATAATCAAAGTCTAAAATCTAAGTAAATTCTCAAATTTTTATTATAATGATAGTGTTGAAACCTAAGTGAAAGTCACAGTCTAATATGCCCCCTATCTTAAAATCATCCTGGCGACAAACGTCCTTTCCTGACAAAACTAAATCTTTATCCAAACATGCATCATCGTCAACTTTCTATTGCGATGTTATCCTGTGTACTGTTGATCTTCATAATTGGGACATGTCTCCTGATTTCCACATCAATAATACTTTTGATACATGATACTCACTTAAAAGACCATTTGACTCGGCGATGCACTTTTTCAATGTGCCACCCATGCTACCACAAACGTGATAACTTCCTTCCTCCTCTCGGTGGACTACATCCAAGACCAACCCAAAGATTCTTGTTGCCCAAGACAAATTAGCAAAATGTTTCCCTTTAAGTGGGAGTGGTTAAGAGGTTGGATCAGATCCGACTGAATTAGAGACTGCATTTAGTTAGCCTAAAATTTTAAATATATTTTAACTCACATTATATGTGGGATTAAAAAAAAGTCTAATCTACACCAGACCGAACCAACCACGAGAAAACTGTGAAATATTAAAAAATAATAAAAAAAACAATAGAAAAAAACATAAGTTTAAAAATGAACCCCTAGAACTTGAAAAAAAAACTAAAAAAGAACGAAAAACAAAAATTTAAATCATATAAATACATCATTCTTTTATGTATATAAATTCAAATTAAACAGGGTTAAACAACCCTTTTTATTAAAAGAACAAAATTGTACACTTTTTAACCTTTTAAACTACTTTTAAACCAATAAAAAATGCATAGTTTATAAAATTTATCTATTAAGACTTTGAAATAAAACATTAAAAAATTCAATACATAGAACTAAATCATTTAAAATCAATACATCATTAAGTATAAATGTCATCTAAAAGCAGTGTGAGATAATGATTTGAACAATTTAAATTTTCTCTCTCTTTAATTTGTGGAAAATATGTTCTAAACATAGCTAAATAGTGTTTCATATTAAAAATAAAAACCACACGCTTTCTACCTATGAAAAAAATATAAAAGAAATGAAAAAAATTCTTAAAACATCTAAAAAAACCTACTTAAAAACTGTTATGTACCATTTCAAAAATTAATCCAAACTACGCTAATAAATACATTAAAAAAATCAAAGCTATCTATGACAATAAAACCTCAAACCATATTTAAAACCAACCCAAATGAAATGGTTAGGATTAAAAAACTATTTTAACACCTTAGTGAATCCACTTAACTCAGTTAAACCTCACATTTTAAGGATTAATGTCTCTATATATTTATATACCAAATAAAAAATAATATGAATAAGGTGAAACAACCACTAAAACTCAATAAATTCAAAATTAGTATCACACATGATTTTTAAAATTACACATGAAAAAGTTGACTAAAATTTATACTAAAATAAGTTCAAAACACTTTATATGTGTTATCCAAAACTCCAAAATGAGAAAAACAAGAAAAGTTTAACTAATAAATCATAAAATATGAATGAAAAATGAATTTATATTTGCATTTTAAATGAATCATAAATGTTTAATAAAAATTAAAATTTACCCATATAGTGTAGAACAATTAAAATATCATTGGAATCCTTCATCGAATCATCATCATCTTCATCTTCATATCCCTATTCTTATTATCAACCTATAAAAATTTGAACCAAGAGATTTAAAATAACATATTAGTTGAATTAAAACACAAACTTTTAAATAGCTAAATACTTTACTAATCTATTAGTTGAGTTAAAACGCACACTTCTAAAACTAAATGCAAACTATAATTTTTTTAAATAATAGTCCATATTTTAACAAATACATTATTACTTTTAAATTTAATACATAAATTAAATAAAAACTAAATATAGACATAAAATGAAAACTGTATGGATGGTTAGGAAAAGATTAAATAGTGTGTAAATAAAAATTGATTATTTGAAAAATTGATAAGCCAATCAACCAAACCAATATGATTTTCAAATTAATTAATCATAAAATAAATGAAATACAAACATTAAATTAATTTCCTATCTACAAACCGCAGACCACAAATCTCAAACCATAAATAAAAAACTACAAATCAGATGACAAGATATCTCTGAATCCTTAATCCAGATATTTTTTGAAAACTAAACAAAAATATAAATAAAAAAATAGCAATCATAATTAAAAAACTATTATAAAAAAACCCACATACTGGGGGGGCAACGAAAGTAGGGGGCACGCTCCAACACCGACATCAACTCAGTCTAGAAGGAAAGAGTGGAAAGGCGTGAGATGGAAGGCCTCTGATTTTCAGAATTAAAAAAGCGAGTTGAGGCTAGTAAGCAGGAGGAGGAGATGAGGGTAGGGCACCAGGGGGAGAGCAGGGCGGGTGATGTCGGTGTAGTGCAGCGGGAAATTGTGGGGGAGAGGGAGAATCGCAGGGTTGCACCATATGAAGGACACCGAGACACCCTGAGAGGGGAGGGATGAATCAGGGTGACAACTTTTTCTTTTAAAGTGATGGATCTTGTTCCCACGTTGGTAGGAACTTGTTGAACCTGCATGATGAATATGATTAGAAATAAAACATTCACATGCACAGAGAAGACACAACACTTTTTACTTGGTTCACCACTAAGGGCTACGTCCAAGGAGCATACACCGACAGGTTTTTGGTCATACCTAATTCCACTAAACTTCACTAGATGTGGATTACAAAGGTTTGGGAACAATCACTCTGTCCCAGGCTCACTGCCTTTACAAAAGGTTTAGGGATAGCTCACAGCGTCCCTCGGGTCACTCCTGTTGACTCCCCCTGGCTCACTGCCCTTGGTGAAGTCACACTCAGTTTATAGACATGAAGGTATCTTCATCATTGTAAAATAATGCATCCTCTGTTGAATTTAGATGCTCTGTTGAACTCCAAATTTCACTCGTATACTAATCCCACTTTGCACTGAAGGTATCGGGAAATCTTCCAGTTTTCGTGCAGCTCTAAAAGGACCGGCGTACAACAACCTCACCAGGCGCACTTCTCCAAGACTGGCACGCAAGTTTCAAGAATGGCGCGCAAGTCACTTGCGCGGTACAAAATTGGCGTGCAGGTGACACCAAAACACTTATGCAACACTACCTCATTCAACTCCAAACTTGCGCGACTCTGCACCTTTAACTCCCAAACCGCCTTGGTCGCGCAGCCAACAACCGTTGCGCAACCTCTACTTGCGCGACCTAACTACCACTTACGTGACTCAACCACTTTTGCAATGAGAGCTTGAAAAATCTCTAAGTATTGAACTTCTTTGCAAATGAGGGGGGTGGTCCTCTATTTATAGGCAAACTAGACCCCCTGCGCGGTGGCGCGCAAGTGTCCTCACGACTCGCAAGTCCCGGCGCGCAGCTCCAACCGCCCAAGCCTTTGTCGCGCTTATCACTTGCGCGATCACTCCAATACTTGTGCGGAACTCTTTCCTTTTCCATATTTTTAAGTTATGATCATGAATAAAAATAGGTGCGCAAGTTTCCAATCCTCCTAGGCACCGGCGCACAAGTCCTTTCTTGGTGCGCATGTCACTTGTGCGACCACAACAATACTTGCGCGACCCTTATCCCTTTGCAATTTTTCCACGTTAATATCTTGAAAAACTCTAGGCGCACAAGTTCCCTATCCTTCAAGTACACAGTGCGCAAGTCTCTTTTCCAAAATCACTTTTCTCCATTTTTCGATTTTTAGGCCCAAAAATTTGGCAAAAACTGGGAAACGGCGTCACCTTCAATACTGTTGTTTGCTTGAACTGTATGATCACTTTCTTGGTAAACATTCTAAACTTATACTGAGGATTATCAACAAACACAAACCATACTCCAATTCATGCATAGAAGACCATGGTTCCAACACCATATGTGTCCCACGTAGAGAGGTGAGTGCAGAATGGTATACAGAGCGATGGAAAAGGGTAGGGTTGAGAGTGGGAGAGGAAATGGTGAAACAGGGGGGGGAGGTGTTGCCTTTGCGAATCGTGTTTCCCAATCCTAGTGGCTGTTTGGGCTTACCCCTAGACTGACCCTTACTACATCTTGAGGAATTCTTTATTGTTCTCCAAACACCTTCGCACGAGTAGAATTCATCACCCATATATGTACTCTCACCTTTTTAAAGGCTTTATAGTTTATCTTTCAAATACAGATAAAATGTAAATATTTATATCTTAAACATCAAAACTCCATGCATCTATTATACGATAAGTTTTAATAAAAACTATTAACTCATTCAAATAGATATAAAATAAATACTTCCTCAGAAGGCACACATGAAACAAAAGAAAACCTTATATGGATGTTAAAATTATCTCAAATTCAAATTCAAATGGGCTGAACCCTATTAATCACTCCCTTCAGCTGAAGTCTTCATAATACCTAAATTTGCAATATCCTACTGACCATGATCAGAATCAGACATCTAGCTCCCATAAAATAATGATTGCCACAAAATCTAGAGGACCCACGATAATTTATTACCCCCTCTCAACATTATATGAGCACCTAATGCATCACCTCGATCTTTAATTTTAATTATTTCTTCACTAGTGGCAACCTTTGAAGAAAAAGAATTAGGTGTAAGACCTAAAACACCCCCCTCAACCTGTATCAGCTTCCAAACTCCATTCTGGCTCGTGCATGGGCCATCGATCCTCTCGAAAGATTCTATAATCCCCGTGAAAAATTGAAAGCTTGAACCATCACCTATGATACCACTTGTTGGGGAGATTACCAATCCCAAGAAGTTGTGAAATATTTCTGAGAATCTACAATGAAAATGAAAGTGAAAATATAAATAAGACAACTAGAACCAACACATATATTTTTTAATTTAGAAAAACCCTCTAATGTCGAGGATTAAAAAACAATAAGAAAACTCCAAAACACACACTAATAATTATAGCATCTAAAATATAGGTAAATGTTCAAACTTGAATTACAATGATAATATAGAAAAACCTCTATGAAGACCACACCCTGATATGCTTTCACCATCTCTCTAAAAATTTTCTTGGTGACAAACATCACCATTCCATGAAAAAACATCATGCTCGGAGATCCATATGTGACAAACTTCACCCTTCTATAACTAAATGTCACTACCTTAGGGATCTTTATCCAAGAATGCATCATCTTTGACCTACTGTCATGATGGAATCCCATGTGCCGCTGATCTTCATAACTGGTAAACGTTGCCTAATTATCTCACCAAGAAGACTTTCAATACATGACACTCTCTTCAATGACCATTTGACTCATCATTGATCCTTGTTGACGTGTAATCCATAATATTGCAAATGCAACAACTCCCTTCCTCTTAGTGGACTAAATCTTGAGGAACTCTCTATTATTTTCCAAACACCTCCACATGAGTAGAAGTCATTACCAATGTATATGCTCACTCCTTTTTAAAGTCTTTGGAGAATCCCTTTCAAATATATATAAGATATAAAAATACATATCTTAAACTTCAAAACACCATGTATCTTCCATATGAGAGATTTTTTTTAAAAACTTTTATATCATTCAAATAGATATAAAAGATATATCTTCGAAGAAACCATGCATGCAATAGAAGAAAACCATATATGGATGTCAAAAATATCTCTAATTCAAATTCAAATGGGTTAAACCCTATCAACCCTTAAATGACCTGAAGTCTCAAAATACATGACCCAAACTTCCAAAGACACAAAATCCTTTATATATATGACCTAACTACACTGAAACTACCCCTCTCCAACACATCTTCAAAGTATGTGACTAGATTTCCACTTGATGATGCAATTGGCTTGTCATTGTAGGTTCCGGGAATAGTAGAAACATGCGATGGGCGGTGCCCAAATTTAATTTTTTCCATAATCAATGATCAATCCGACATCTATACGATGATGAATTCCATGATCCAATAAATTGAGTCAAATAAATAGACAAAGAAGAATTGCACCAGAACCGAGAGAGAGGAGATCAATACATATTGTTTATAATTAATTTAATTAGATAAATAATTACCTCTAAGGAATTATTTCTTCATTGATGAGTCCGAAGAAGGTTCTACAATGCACCATAATTACATTGTAGAAACCAAGTGTATATTTCTTCTAGCAGTGATCCACACGTGTTCCAGGAATCTCCAGACGTTTCCAAATGAGCATCCAGGTGCTAGCATGAAAGGTCCTTGTGATTGTGTTATCCACCTTGATTTCCTTGAGAATCACTTCCAAATTGTTCCCCTTGATCTGATAGAGGAGGATTTCTTACCATTCTTAGGAGTGTTCTTAGAGAAGGGATCTCTCTAGGATTGAGAGAATTCTACAAGATTATTGTGAACAACCGAATAGGCCAATGAGAAAAATGACATAATTGGGTATTTATATTTCTAGGGTTAAAATAAAATAATTAAACAAGTGCCCTTATTATTTATTTAATCCCATAAAAAACCCCATCTCAAATAATAATAGTAATATTATTATTTCTCGACATGCACTGAACTTACGAATTATAATTAAATATTAGTTAATTAAATAATATTTAATATTATCACTTCTTACTGGACCATTAAACTCGGTCTTCCATTCCTCCACAATATTTATCAGCCCTTGAATAATGTCTATTTATTTATTAAATAAATATCACTGCATCATTTTCTAATAAATATATAAATATTATATTTAATAAATAGAAAATAAATATTTATATGTGATTAGACATACATGAATAATTATTAAATCATGTATGAGAATAATATTTATTCAACCTGTTAAATAATAAATAATAATATATTATTTAACTAAGATTCTGGATACACTTAGTGTGTGACCCTCTAGGATTTTTTCTCAGTAGAATTAGGCGAAATAGCCTAAAGTACAAGGTTAGCATCTAGAAACATTCCAAGGAATCCATAGAGAAAGAATTTAATGCCAAAACAACATTTCACCTCATATGAACACTTACTGTGTAATATAATCCCTTTATCACAATATCTTTAATCGATCAGGTTGCATGCTAGTGCTATCAACCTATATGCTCGATATCTCTTTCTTTGAATTTATGGAAATAGAACTTATCTATTGATAACCATGGCCATGGATTTATTTAGTCTATATCACTTCCAACAAAGAGCTTTAGATATTAACTTTTGTTAAAGAACATAAGGGATAAATCCTTTCTCACATTATTTGTTAATGCAATATGACTCATGACGCACCTAACATATCCTACCTCACCACGAACATCTGTCATCATGGTTTTCATCAATACATCTAAGTGCACGACCCATAATACTAATTAATATTAATCTTAAAGTTTAAGGACCAATATACACATCCATAGACAGAAACATCCAATGATAAATAGAAATATGGATTTTCGACTGGTGGGTATCATTCTTACAATATCCTATTGGATATTACCAAGGGTGTACACCATGATAAGGTTACTTAAAGTCCTATAAGTCTCCACCCTTGATAGCATGTATCATTTGTTCTTCTAAAATAATATCATCCGGCTATATAACATATATTCAAGAATAGTGTCGTAGCACTTATGAGTTCCCATCATAGTAGGGAACTACTATGACCTTTTAGTGCGACAACTACTCTAAGGAAATTATCACACACTATGTCACACAGAAGAACAATCATGATATGATAAGTAGTTCATTAATATTCAAGACAATGAATACATGTTTATCCTAAAGTAAAAAGAAGTTGGTTCTAGGGAACCAACTCCAACATACACCCACTTTCACTAGAGCCAACTTCTAACAACCTTCAGTCCATTAGCTCTCACATGATACTCATGATTCTACTGAGACAGGCCTTTAGTCATGGGGTACACCAAATTATCTTTCATGAGTACTCTTCTCACTACAACTTCACTCCTTTGATAGAAATCCCTCAATAGGTGATAATTTCAGAGTATATTCTTTGTCCGTTAGTGTGACCTTGTCTCTTTTGCAAGATCCACCACTGTAGTATTATCACAATACAATGTGATAGGTTCTTTACTTCTAGATACCACATCAAGATTCTGGAAAAAGTTACAAATCCAAACGGCTTCCTTGGATGCATAAAAAACTGCTATATACTCAGAATTTGCTGTAGAATTAGTAAAAACTGGATGCTTTGAACTCTTATAGCTCACAAATCCTCCGTTGAGATAGAAAACATATCCTGATTGCGACTTTTGATGAATTCTGATATGTCTAAAAACTAGCATCAATATAACCTATGACGACCAACTCCTTGTCTCCTCCATAAACTAGGAACATATCCTTATTTATTCTTAGATACATAAGGATAGCCTTAGCAGCAGTCCAATGACGTTCTCCTGGATCTTATTGAAATCTACCTACCATCCTTAGTGCATAGGTAACATCAAGTCTAGTATATAACTTGGAATACATGATTGATCCTATCACCTAATCATATGAGATATTACTCATTCTCTCTTTTTCATGTTGTGTCTGAGGACACATTTTCCTAGAATGATATAAATCATGTGACACTAAAACCAATATTTTCTTGGATTATTCCATACTAAATCTCTTTAGTATATAGTAAACATATGTACTTTGTCTTAGTCCAATAATCCTATTAGATCTATCACGAATGATCTTGATCCCTAGAATATAGTCTACTACGCCTAAGTCCTTCATGGAGAAACACTTATTTAACTAGTCCTTAACTGAATGTAAGACTGGTATGTTGTTTCCAATCAATAATATGTCATCAAAATATACTACTAGTATAATGACCACATTCTCATTAAACCTCTTGTAAACACACGACTCACATTCATTCTTAATGAAACTAAATTCTTTTATGGATTCATAGAATCGAGTGTTCCATGACCTGGATTCTTGCTTCAATACATAAATGGATCTATACAACTTGAAAATCCTTTTGGAATCACCTAGAGTCACAAAACATTCTGGCTGTGTCATATAGACATCTTCCTGAAGGTTCCCATTAAGGAATGCAATTTTAGCATCCATCTTCCAAATCTCATAGTCATGATAAGTTTCTATATAAAGTATAATTCTGATGGATTTAAACATAGTAACTAGTGAAAAGGTTTCATCATAGTCAATTCCTTGATGCTGTTTGAACCCTTTATCCACTAGTCTTGATTTATAGGTACTTACTTTACATTCCATGTCCAGTTTCCTCTTAAATACCCATTTGCATCCTACAAGATTTACATCAACTGGCGCATCAACAAAAACCTAAACTTGGTTCTGATACATGGAATCCATTTCAAAATTCATAGATTCTATCCATGTTGCAACTTCCAAGCTCTCCACTACCTCCTTATAGGATATATGTTCATTATTGTCAACCAATAATGAGTCACTATCCTTGGTGACCAGAAAACCGTATATTTCTGGTTCTCTTACCTCTCTTACACTTCTATGAAGTACTTGTGTTTTAGGAACTACTTATTCCATGGGGACCTATGGAATTTATTCCTATACCAAATCTTGTGTATCTTAAGCATCAACTTCATCGAAGTCAATCTTTATACCATCATCCCTTTTAAGGATGTGCTCCCTCTCAATAAAGAGGACTTGACTGACAAAATTCACTTTCTTTTCTGAGGGGTTGTATAAGAAATATCCCTTTGTTTCCTTGTAATACCCTATAAATATACACCTTATACCCCAGGGAGCTAGTTTTCTACCTGATAAAGCCTAAAAAAAACACCTCGAAAACCCATGCATGTGTATGTGACAAAATGGGTTTCTTTCTACACTATAGTTCTAAGGGAATTCCATTTTCCACTTTAGTTGGTACTCGGTTTAATGAGTATGCCACAATTTTTAAGAATATCCCCAAAAGGATAATGGAATATATGCATGACTCATCATCAACCTTACCATGTCCAATAAGGTACGGTTCCTCCTTTCACTAACACCATTCCACTGTGATGTATAAGGTGGAGTGAGTTGAGATAAATCCTAAACTCCTGCATAAATTCGACGAACTCTTGGTTAATATATTCTCCACCTCAATTCAATCGAAGATTCTTTATCTTCTTACCAAACTGATTCTCTACTTCATTCTTGAATTCCTTGAATTTCTCAAAGGACTCAGACTTATACCTGATCAAGTAAATATAGCCATATCTACTCAAGTCATCAGTAAAAGTTATAAAGTAAGAGTATCCACCTCTAGCTTCTACTGGAAATGGTCCACACACATCAGTGTGTACCAATCCTAGAAGTTATGTGACCCTTTCAACCTATCCACCGAATGGTGGTTTGGTCATTTTTCCTTGTAAACAAGCATGAAATATATCAAGTGGTTTTAGCTCAGAAGAGTCTAAATAACCATCTTAACAGAGCTTTGTCAAATGCTTCTCATTTACATGACCAAAATAGTGGCGCCACAACTGGGCATTATATGAGTCATGTTAATATGATTCATTATCCATTTCCAACACTTGGATTTCATAATTTAATACATAAAGAATTTCATTTAAATATTCCATACCATAACATATGTTGTCCTTATAAAAGAAACAAATTTTACTTACAAATTTAAAAATAAGCCCATCTGTATCTAAACATGATAAATAAATTATGTTCTTGGTAACTGTACGTACATAATAATAATCTCTTAAAACCAAAATCTTTCCCATTTTTAATGAAAGGTGGTACTAACCAATGGATAGGGTAGCCCTTCTTGCTTCATTGGCAGCTCTCATATCCTTCTCTCCTCTAAAAATCTTTCTAAATATACTTGGTTTTTAAATTTGGATACAAATGTGTGCACCACAAGATATATCTAATACCCAATGTGTAGAAATTAAAATATTATACTCGATAATTAACACAACTTTAACTTACCCTTACTTCTTGGTGGAGTTCCTCTTCTAGTGTCCTGACCTTCCATATAAAAAACACACTACCTCCTTTTCCTTGCCCTACCTCTGGATCTTCCCCTTCTTGTAAAATGGATCTCATTAGATTTAAACTGTTTATAGGTCTTGGTCCCCTTTTCCTTATTCTTCCTTTTCTTGTTCACCATAAGGACCACAGGTTTGTCACACCCCATGTCCTTATCCACTTGGATAATCAAGGTCAGAAGTTCCGAAAGACTCTTCTTATTATTACTCATATTATAATTCACAATAAATCTGGAGAAGTTATTGGGAAGTGATGAAAGTATGAGATATGTACAAAAATCATTCAGGAATTTAATTCCTAAGATGTTCAGGCATTAAATGTTTCCAATAATATTGACTACATGAGGTCCAGCTGGTATATAATCTCCAAGCTTAGTTGTGAATAAAGTATTGGAGATCTCATACCTCTCTTATCTATCATTATCTTGATAGAGATCCTAAAGGCGAGACATCATGCTATGGGCATCCATATCCTCATGTTGCTTTAAAATATCATTGGACATGGATGATAGCATGAAGCATTGAACATCTGTAGCATCATTCATATGTTTCTCATAGAGAGATAATTCTTCATCACTTTCCTCATTTCTAGGTGCAACTGGTAAAGGTTCTTCTAGAACATATAATTTCCTTTCATTGCGAAGGATGACCCGTAGGATCATTTTCCACTCCTAGAAATTAGTGCCGGTGAAAAGGTTTTTCTTCTCAAGTATGCATCACAATGATACGTTTGATGTCATTTTATTTTTGTTTCTAGCAAATGAGATAAGCCAAATTTTAGCACTTTATCTGATAAAATTTAGACAAATAAATAAATATTATATTTATTAGTCTCCCACTATTTTATCGAAACCCAATATCCCTCACCACTGGATTCGAAATATACTATTTCTTAGTCATACTCTTAGCAAGGATCCATATTCCACATCTCATTACCACAACTTTGGTTGGTCAAGAAACTTGAATGGTTCTAGGTAGGCATTCCAAATGATAATTGATTTAACTCACAGTTCCTTGATCTATTTAGTGGAATCCTAAATACTAAAATCCTTAATTTGGATTTCCTCAAACTTTGCCTCTCGATTACACCAAGTCATACTTTGGAAGTTAACCATTGATGTGAACCAAGTTAATTTAAACCAAAACCTCATGTTAGAATTCCCTGATAATTTAAAGCACCCCAACTTTGGCTGTTCAAGTACTTTGAACTATGGTTTGATTCTAACCGAAGTAATAGAAGGCTATACTGACTTAATATTTTATTGAGGGATTTTATCCTTTTATTCATAAATTTCCAATTATTATCTTTATCACATGCTTTTTAATATTAAGTGGGATTACTTAAGAAATTAACCGTATCTTAGATAACAGTTACACATAATCCAATTTATTTTAGTTCCATATTGCATGCTTCTTAATTCATTCATTATGTGATCACGATAAAACATCCATAATAAAATAACCATGAAACTGACAGAAATAAAATAAAGGGTATGATCATGGTCTTATAATAATGGTTAGTTTATCTAGTGGTTGATAAACTAACCATTGACCAAGAGGAGAAACTCCTTGAACCAATTGAGGTTCGTGTTTATAGCTTTCCACATATCCACCTTTGTATCTCCATGGATTGGTTTCACCTCGCATCTAAACTTGAACCGCCTCCACTAGCTTGGGAGATCCATCCATTACATATGCCTTTTACTCATGCACAGGTGAGGGGAAAAGGGGGTTTACATAAAAGAAACCATGAGCATGTAGACCATACATAATAATGAGGAGAGAAGGAACACATGCCAACAATTTAATTTAATAATAAATTAAATAGAACCAATCACATACAAATGTTATGGTCTAACTCATGATCATCCACTAGCATGAAACAAATTACACATTCAATAAAACTAGAATTCAATTATCAATCGTTCTTATTTAAGATAAATCATGCTCAAATCAATTAATTATTATCTTTAATTAATCAATCCTTTTATCTTAATCCTTATATGAATTTATTTGATATTTTTATCCATTTTAATTTTAAACAAATTAAATAAATTTATTTAAAATTAACCTTGTACATAAATGTACCTTGGAGGCAACACGATGAATACCCATACAAATATACCCAACATGTATTATTCTCATATACTATTTTACTCTTGTGACATATGGAATACACAACTTATCATGTACTTTCATGATATGTACTTCACAGATGATTACATGAATTACATGATTTTTTGGTCACATGTTATGCTACAATGCACGTAGAGTAACAACCTATAATATGATATATATATGATATGCAGATCTGAACATTACACAAATATTAATTAAACACATATATATATATATTAAAACCTATAACATGGAAAGTCCCATATTTATGACCACATGAAAGTACATGTATCAAGGTTTATACTATATAATAAATAAATTTTAAATCTTCATAACTAGTAAAAGTACACAGTGTGTAGATCCAATCTACATGGTGTGTACATCTCTCACCATATATCCGAGGTACACGCCTAGGGACTCAGCATGTGAAGTGTACCTTATAAATTTTGGAGTACACAACATGTTCAATGGTCCACACGCCATGTTGACTCTGTGTTACATAGTCACCGGTCAGGTAGGCCATGTATGGTATACAAGGCTCTTCTCTGACCCAAAGGGACTACACTCCATGTACGTGGGCCACACTGTGGTCAACACATGGTGTGCATTAATTGTGTAATTAATACGGTAATTAACACATAATCTCGAATTGATTTAAGAATTAATATTGATACATTGAACATGACTATAGGGCGTGTAACTCTGGTTACACGACGTGTAGTCTAGTGTTGTTTGTCTAGAAACCTTGGAACCTTCAGATGAGTTCCTCAATTTATTTTAATCATAAAATTAATTATTTCCATTAGATTTGTGAGAAATAATGGAGGAATAAATAGATCTCACAATTCAGATTAAAAGAATGATTAAACTTGAATTGAAAAAATAAATTAAAAATTTATAAATTACCAATGTTTTTTAAATAATTATAAACAATTACGTGCCCACTCTGATACCAATTTTAGGTTTCAGGTGCAAGAGAAGCATGTGATAGGTGGTGCCTAACTTTAATTTTTTCCATAATCAATGATCAATATGAGATCTATACGAAGATAAACGTTGTGGTCAATGGAATTGAGTCACGAAAATAGATAAAGAAGAATTTCTTAGGAACTAAGAGAGAGGAGATAAACACAAATTGTTTATAATTAATTTAATTAGATAAATAATTACATCTAAGGAATTGTTTTTTCATTGATGAGTCCAGAAATAGATCCGCGGTTCACTGTTGTTGAATTTTAGAAATGAAGTATAGATTTCCTCTAGTGGTGATCCACACGTATTCTAGAAATCTCTAGACATCACCGAAGGAGTCTCCAGGTGCTAACATGGAAGATCCATGCACTTGCGTTGTCCGCCTTGATTGCCTTGATAATCGCTTCCAAATCATTTTCCTTGATTTGGTGGAGGAGGATTGCTCACCATTATTGGGAGCATTCTTGGAGAAGGGATCTCTCTAGTCTTGAGATAATTCTCCAAGATTGTTGTGCTCAACTTAATAGGCTAATGAGAAAAATGAAATAATTGGGTATTTGCTAGAGTTAAAATAAAATAATTGCACAAGTGCCCTTATTGTTTATTTAATCCTAGAAAAACCCCATGTCAAATAATAATAGTAATATTATTATTTATCGACTTGCGCTGAACTTACAAATTACAATTAAATATTATTTAATTAAATAATATTAAATATTATCATTTTTCCCCAGACCATTAAACTCGGTTCACCATTCCTCCTCAATATTTATCAGGCCTTGAATAATGTCTATTTATTTATTAAATAAATATCACTTCATTATTCACCAATAAATAAATAAATATTATATTTATTGAACATCAAATCAATATTTATATGTGATCAAGTATACATGAATAATTATTAAACCACGTATGAGAATAATATTTATTAAACCTGTTAAATAATAAATAATAATATATTATTTAACTGAGATTCTAGATACACTTAGTGTGTGACCCTCTAGGCCTTTTTCTCAGTGGCATTAGGTGAAGCAGCCTAAAGTCCAAGGTTAATGTCTAGAAACATGCCAAGGAACCCATAGAGAAAGAAGTTAATTATGTAATGACATGTCACCTCAAACAAATTCTTATTGTGTAATATAATCCCTTTATCACAATATATCTAATCGATCATGTTTCATGCTAGTGTCATTAACCTATATGCTCGATATCTCTTTCTTTGAATTTACATAAATAGAACTTGCCTATTGATCACCATGGCCATGGATTTATTTAGGCTATATCATTTCCATCAAAGGGATTGAGATATTAACTTCCATTAAAGAACAGAAGGGATAAATCCTTTCTCGTGTTATTCATTAATGCAATATTACCTATGACACCCCCAACATATCCTACCTCACCACGAACATCCGTCATCATGGTTTTCATCAATATATCTAAGTGTGCAACTCACAATACTCATTAATAATAATATTAATGTATAAGGACCAATAAACACATCCGCAGATAGGAACATCCAATGACACATAGAAATGTGGATTTCCTACTGGCAGGTCTCGTTCTAATAATATCCAAATGGATATTACCAAGGGAATACACCATGAGAAGGTGACTCAAAGTCTTATGAGTATCCAACCTTAATATCCTGTATAATTTGTATCCCTAAAATAATATCATTTGGATATAGAACATATATTCAAGAATAATGTTATATCAATTTCGGGTTCCCATCATATTAGGGAACTTCTAGAACCTTTTAGTGTGATAACTACTCTTAGAACATTATCATATACTATGTTATGTAGAAGAACAATCATGATGTGATAAGTATTTCATTAATATTCAAAATAATGAATACATGTTTATCATAAAGTACAAAGAATTTAGTTTTAGGGCACTAAATCCAATAGTCATTTCCCCATGTAAAGCTATAATGGGCCTAAACCTAGTGGGTTTCCCACCTTTTCCCTCCATTATATCATGCCTGGTTAGCTCGGCCTAGTGACCTCTATTTCTCTGATCCACCATCCAGAGGCTACTCCAATATAGTTGAATTTCCCTACATTGATAGCCCAAAGTCCTAATAGACCAGAGGCATAAACATGGTCTAAATGCCCAATTTGAGTAAATAGAACAATTGTTACAGTACTTGCTATAGTACCTGCACTACTACTACAGTACTTAAAAAGTCCCTTGGAAATTCATTCCCACCCAGTTTTGAACCTGAATTTCATGCAAGATTAAAGATAATATTTACCACTTGGGTAAGCCCCCGACCACTTCACCTCATTTAATCACCTTAAATGATCTCATATCGTTTGGTTAAATGAATAATGACAATCTAGGTTCAAAATACACCCATTAATTACAGTTTAGGACTAAAAATTAGGAAAATGTCAGCATAGGGCTATCAATATTTATGGAAAAAGGAAAATGATACTTACACCTCCTCAAAATTTCATGCTTTAAAACCAATCAAACCGTACCTCATTGTCGTGCCTCTATCCCGCTCTTCTCACATTCATCTTACTCTCATGTGGATGATATCTCACTAGCATCTCCTCCAGTCATCGTTTTCATCCTACAGTTGACCTCCTCATACAAATGACATATTATTGTCGCCTTTCCCCTAGTGCGCCACTCCCCCATCTCAACCTTTCCCTAGTATCTCTCCTCCTGTCATCATCTCTTCTTAGCTGTAACCCTTTCTTATCATTTACTCCCTATCTCCTCCCAATCGAGACCCTCCCAACTTATTTCTTTGAGCTTCCTCCTAGAGAGATTCGTTGTTCGCACACAGTTCCATTCCATGACCTCAAAGAAAGATTTTACAGGGTTTATCCGGTAACGTGTTAGTGTAAAAATTATATTAATTATATTATTGTCTTCCTCTTAGTTGTTAGTAAATAATTTTTGGGATTTTATTTCTCTTGAATTGAGGTTTTCTTGATAGGAATTATGTTCTAGTTTTAATTTTTCTTTGGTGTGTAAAATTTATTAAATATTGTGTCAAAATAATTTTTTCGCACATTGATTCATGTGTAATATAGAGAATGTTTGGGGTCTTCTGACACACTCCTTGGTCAAGTTATCTTTTAGACATTTTTATATGAACTATCAAATCCTGGAAGGTTCATGTTTAAAGTTGGAAGCTGTGTTATAGGATTGTGGGTTTTAACGTTGTTTGTAGATTTTTTGCATAATTTTTAAATTTAGTTAGCTTAGTCTAAAATTTTGGAAGTTGGGTTTTATATATTTGGTGGATTCTTGGTATGTGTTAACTTTAAGATGTTCAATGTTAATTTCTAAAAGTTGACTATTAAATTCTGGAAAATGAATTACTATATTCTTATACTGTTATTGTTAAATGATTTACATTTAAAACATATTTCATGAACCTCTCCACTTATTTCTTATCATTTTTTTTATTTCGGGTTTCAAAGTTGAAGTTTTCATTTATACAACTATTAAAATTTGGAATAATAGTGTTAAAATATGAAAGAATAGTGTTAAATTTATAGTAACATAGGGAAACAATACAAACGTTTAAAAATGAATTTCCCTTTTGATTAAATAAATGCCTTATTAAGTAATATAGTTATAGAAAACACATGAAATACTTGGGTTATTTTAAACTGCTATAGCCTATCATATTTAAAAGACCATTAAGCATCATAACTATTGATAACATATCCATTTTACAATGATTGTTAAGATTAATATATTAAGGGTTATGATAAAATCCAATTGCATAGATGAAAGAAGAGATGATCTCGACCAATAGGATAATACCATATAAATCCCATTTATCAAAGCTTCTGAGGGAGATGGAATCACTAGGCTTTACCCTTGACCAAGCCTAAGATGAGATTCAACAACTAAATCATGATAGAAACTATTTTCAAGATAATTTCAAGCTTATTGAGATCACAACCCAAACCATGTTCGTCGAACCACCCCAACAAAGTGTCACCATCACACACCTTACCCTTAGGCCGTACGATGGTGTAATAAGAGGTTATGTATCTAGACACAATAGTATGAATTTTTAAATTTTAATTTTAAATAAAATAATGATTATATTTATCCCTTTTTATTAACACTTTATAAATTATTAATGAGTTTGATAAAAATTTGATTTTGATATAAAAAATTAAAATTATATTTTAGGGAAATATATATATATCAAATTAATACACACTTTTTGATAAATTCAAGAATTTTCTAAATAACTGTTATTTTAATAAAATATTACTATTAAATAATATCTCTTTAAATATAAATGAAAATAAAATCTATTTAATTCCAACATAATTTTTATAAGGATCAGAATGTGGTTGGTGTCATACAAACTAGTATTTTCCATTGAACAAGGATTTTTATTTAAAATTTTAAATTATCATATATAGAAGATTATTTTGGTAAAATAAATATAATTTTTGAAATCAGTATGTCGAAATTATCCAATGATGAATTTTTCATAATTTTCAGAGACAATCAATTTCTTTTTGATAAAAAATAAATACAGTATACATATACAAAATGTATTATGAAATCATAAAAGATCAAGAGTGATGTAATAAATACTTTAAGGAGTATCCATTACCAAAATTATGATTCCCCTTTAAAATAATATGTTTTTGAAGTTATTTGATTAATTTCATAATCCTTTAATGAATCCACCAAAACCTATATTATATTTTAAGGTTTTAAAATCAATTCTTTATGAACACAACTCACTTCCACATCACCAATGATATTATTTTAATGATTTTGGTTCTTATACTTATAAAATATTGAAAACCACTCCTATTTGAAAAAATATATGGGCAAAAACCATGGGTGGTTTTGTGGTTTTGATTATTTTATTATATAAATTTCAAAACCTAAGTTTAGACATTAATAAAGAATTCCTTTCTCTTTTGCTATAAATACCTACCCAAACTCCCACTGCCTTTCACTCAAAACTCATTTAGAATTAAGTTCCCCTTTCTATTCCTCTCTAAAGATCTCCCAAGGTATTCCCAATCTCTTAAGAAGCTCCTCCCATGCTTTTGGAAGCATCCTCTTAAGGTAAGGGATCTTTTCCTCCTCTTTATTCAAGCACTTTCTTTGTGTTATGCATTTTGATTTCCAATTGTTCATTGTTGAATATGTTTTTACACATCCCTATTATTGCACTTATGATGTCGAAGTAATGAGAAACAACATTTCTCTCTCATTAAACCCTTCCATGAATCTTTATGTACACCCGATATGCTGCTAAAATTATCCTATGATTTTCCATGACAAACATTTGTGCAGTGAATACCCATCCTCATTTCTACTCAAAGGTATTCACCTAGATGTACCTATCCTTCGCAGATCAGGGACTTCCATATATATATAACCCACACTCCATAATCATGGGGTTAAAAGTGATGAAATATGTCCTTATGTTATATGATTTATGTGGTACACAAATGCATATACATGATATAGATGTGATGGGTGGGCCCAAAATTATATATTCCTCAAATGCATTGGATAATGTTTTTATCTCATGAGATACCATGTATGATGCACATGAGGTTATTCTAAGAACACTACGTTATGATGTCTCAACGATTAGCCTTGACTTATTCTTATGATGTCATGTTTTATATTATTTCCACATTTCCATGTTGCCTTGATCTTATCATCTTATATCTTGCTTGGATGTTCATATTCATGATTCTCACCCCTTTTATGTCACCTTGATATACCTCTTGACCCACATGTATTACTTTCATCATGTTAGGTTTTAATT